>JAQOTM010000733.1:0-104719 GCA_029168755.2 Tillandsia fasciculata
TTTTTCTAAGTTTGGTTAAATATACCAATGTAATGAGGGGGTTCTGTCACGCCACCCGGGGTGTCAAACCAGAAACCGGGCCGTCTCAGATCCGCGTGCACACAGTATTCCGGTGTACCCGAAGCGTCAACAACTGCTCAGATATAAAAGATATAATAAACCCAAGCAATAATAAAACAAGAGCTGAACTAAAACTAATACATCTCAGACTGAAGCTGGAAATAAAAATACATACGTCTGTATAAATGATACATCAGTCTCTCCCAGCTCACACAAATAAATACAATGCTGGCAAAAGCCAGTCACAAATGTGAAAGTACAACCGTCTGAGGAAAACCCCTGGGTACACCAACAGTCCAGCTAACACGCTCATCCTGCCTCGAGATCTATCTACACCAGTCCGTCCTCTCTCTCGACCGCCACTGACAGTCCAGTAGCACCCACAGAAGACTCTGCAAAAACAAGGAAGAAGAAAAAGAGGAAAGAAGAATGGGGGGGGTGAGAACTATAGTAAACCAGTAGCCTCCCCTAGTGGGTAAACCTCAAACTCAGACACACCCACTAGGTCTACCAGAGGCAAAAGGGGAAAGAAGAGTGGTAAGAAATAAGACTGCCGAAGAAATGAAACTACCACTACTATGCCTCTAAAATGCAGTCCTAGACTGGAATAACCATAAAAACAATAACCACCCGTCCCAGATGAACCCAATCTGTACCGCCCTCATCATCGGGCAAGAAAGCCGCGCCGATGTGATAGCAAAACTCCTGCTGCCGCCCTCATCATCGGGCAAATAAGCCGCGCCGATGTGATAGCAAAACCGTCAATAACTGTCCGAACCCGGCCTCCGGAGGGGAACTCGAGGGGAGCGACCACACGAGGAAAGCACTCACCGGGCAATAACCGCGCCGGTAAAATCCATATCAAACACTACCGGGCAATAACCGCGCCGGTAAGATAAGTACCAAAAGCAGGAGTAGATCACAACTGCAAAGCCCCAGTGGAACACACCCTCCACTAAAAGAACACAGATCCCCCAATCTGATGCACAATGAACATCCGGTCGATCGCCCAAAATCCGCGATCGC
This sequence comes from Tillandsia fasciculata, assembly GCA_029168755.2. Lineage (NCBI taxonomy): Eukaryota > Viridiplantae > Streptophyta > Magnoliopsida > Poales > Bromeliaceae > Tillandsia > Tillandsia fasciculata. The sequence continues at coordinate 1,087 of JAQOTM010000733.1, forward strand.
CGCAATACCCACAATCACAATCATGTCCCACATCCGACATCCGGTCAACCGCCTACTGTCCGCGGTAGCCGCTATAATCCCGCAACCCATAATCAAACACAACCTGTCACTAACCCTCAGGTCCTCGCTACACTATCCCAAACCCCTGCTCGAACCCGAGCAACCAGACTCAAAGGTCTAAATAAGAAGGAGAAAAGAAATCAAACATGGTTTCTCCTATGTCAATTCCAGCATGATAGTGCAGCAGAAAAAGGTGGCCTATCTAGGTGTCCAAACAAGCATGCAAGTGTTCTCAAGGAAATAAAGGAAAAAGGTGTCAATAGTGGTTCCACATGTGTAACAATTAATAACTCCGCATAGATATAACCATCATGCTAAAACATTATCCAACCACACATGTCTATAATCCATGTTCCATGATAAAGCATCACTATCCACCTATGCATGTCATAAAATCCTCAAATAGTACCAACCACTAACAGGATAATCATATAGTCCAAACTAAATAATCCAATCCACATGCAAGGTTAAACGCTAACATTCCATCCATACCAACATGTATAAGTCCCAACCACTATCAAATATCCACAATAGTAATATCCATATGAAGGGCTCACAATTTTATATTACTTAAGCATGCATGTCCAATAGAGGGATCACTCTAATATTCCTAGTGAGCATGTCAAAATAGAGGTAAACAACAACCACCCACCTGAAGTGCAACTGTCCCAATCCGTACAGCTGAAAATACCAAAAACTCCAAATCCTTGCTCCCACAATTTTAGCACACCCGTAATATTCCTGATACAATACAAAGCTCACTAATTACACCAAGGCTCCCAATTAATGCTCTTGTAACCACATACAACCTCGGATTCGAAACTGTTAAATTATCACCTGCAGAAAGTGCCCATAAAATTCCAATAAAAATATCACGGCGATCCTCGCGTCGATAGCTTCGCAACGGTACCTTGCACGCCCAAATCCGAGTTCTGTACATCAAGATAAAAATTCGGCAAGGGGGCACACTCATACAAAAATCTGTATTAAGGACAGATTACTGTTCACTGAGAAAACAGTAATTTCACCTCGAAATAAAATTCACAAAAATCCAATAAAAATACGAGCGCGTTCCTTGCGATCCGTAGATGAAAAAGTTGTATAAGCTCGTTTCCGTCAGACGCTCGTGCGCAAAGATATGGCCGAAATACTCCGTTGCTGTCAAGTAAATCCACACAGAAGATGGGGTCACTGTTTGCCTCGGGATCCGTGCCAAAACCTCGAAACGGGAAAGTGCGACCAAAACGAAAGATGAAGTCCTACCTCTTAGGAGTCTGCCGGTGCAAGAATCACTGGAAAATGATGTCGGGGTAGCCAGGGGAGCAAAAACACTATCGCTGCGCCGAAGAAGAACACTAGAAAGCAACGTCGCGCCGCACCGTAAAATGAGGAACCTCGGGATTCGTGCCTCCAAAACTCTTGAAACTTGGCAGGGAGATCAAGCACTTAGAGATGAAAAACTTTGCTTAAGGAAGCTCGGGAGAGATCTTGACACAGGTTGGGAGAAAAAGAAAAAGAAGAAGAGAGCTCGGGCTGGTGGCTTTTATAGGCTGAAAGAACAATATGAGAAATACCCAACATGTCCCAACTTTCGGGCGCTCACCAAATTTCGGGCTGCTACATAAGGGCCGGCCCGTTACTGTTCACGCCCGAAATTCCTCCGGGCCCGGCCACGTAGCACCTCCCCCACCCCGGCCAACAAGCCACACGGACCCCGCTGCCCCGTGCACCCGGTGCAGCACCTGCGCCAACCCCCGCGTGCCACGTCACAAGGCCCCGCACCAGCGCCCGCTGCACCACCCGTGGACCCGCACGTCGCGCCGGCACCGCGCACGTCGCCGGCTGCCAGGGTCGTACGGCCACCTGCCCCGGTCACCGTCTCCACCGCTCGCGTGGACCGCGTGCACCAGACCCGCCCAATCCACCTCACGTGGGCACCCCCGGTCCACCGTGCACCCCGCCAAGTCAGTGGACCGCGCCTGCTGCGCCGGCCAACCAGAAAGCGCCACGTGGCCCGCTCCCGGTGCACGCCCTCCGCGGTGGACCGCGCCCCTGCCCGCGCCCTCAGCGCTGCCCGCGGCCGCTAGTCGCCTGCCCGCCGCCCCTCCGCCGCCTTCCGCCGCTGCCCGCCGCCGCCGGCCGCCGCCGGCGATCGCCGGAAACACTGTTCCGGCGTGAACAGTAAACGCCAACCAAAAACATCATGTAAATAGCCCATCTTGACCGTTTTCGCGCGCTGATTCCAAATCCGGCGTCCGTTTTGCCAAATTCCAATCCTAAAATTTGCCGGAGGCTCCCGGAAGGGTATTTTCAATCCGAATTTCACGCCGAGTCCAAATTTGATATCCGATTTGCGCGAAAACACTTCTAAACATCCGACGGGGCCAGCCGGTTACCCAAGTGATCCAATAAAGCTCGAGGTTCAACACTTGTAACCAATCAGGCACAACCACTTCCCGAAACATAGTACAGGCTCCCCCGAAGTCCCCAATGACTCTACCACAGCTCTGCAGAGATCCAGATCATCACATCCTCCCCCACTAAAAGAAAGTTTCGTCCTCGAAACTAAAATCAATCCTCAACCCGAAACCTCAACCAAATAGAGGGGGTAAAGATCCAATCATCCACCACTCAAGCTCCCAAGGCTGGCTAATACCTCCTCCAGAGACGCGATACAACCCTCGGGTCTCTAATTAGAACAAAATAGAGGCGGGCATTCCAGAAAACCGCACCACCTCATCCAAGTACAGCTGGGCTAACCGCTCGGCTACCAAATAGTCTGCATCGGTACAAGCATCCGCTCCTCCCAGGGCCACGATAATCCAACCACAAGTCCATGGACACAAAAGCTTGATCCCAATACCTCTGTACTCCCAAGGTATCCAATATAAGTCCCCCAACTGATCACGTAGACTCTGATCTCCCATCTTTAAACCATCGGGGTGTAGAAGCAATTCCCCAACTCTCCGGCATCAACACACGGCCATATGCAGTCGAACAACCAGATTGCAAATCCACCATGCTCGACAAGGGTGGTAGCTCCAGATGGTCACTTCATCTAGTTCCCGGGGATCCACGCAAAGCCGAAGTGAACCAACCTTCCATAACTCGAATAGCACCGGCGCCCCAAAGGCGACACACTTGATCTGACAAACTTCCAAAACATCGAATCCTGGAGTTGTGTCCTCAACTCCCAAACTAGTGACATGCAAGACCACTCCGATAGGAGAACAGCTGGGAACTCGCAACCAAAGGGGGTATCCCGAGTCCCAGCGCCGCCGTAGGTCCCTCAACCACACCAGCCAAGAGTCTACTCATCCACTGTGAAACACCCGCCTCGCTCCCGGAGTCAAAACTATAGAGGCGAAGATAACCCTCAAGTAACCCAAGTGCACCAACACCTCCGGGCCTGGCTCCCCAAGAAAACTGTCCTTGCGGCATAATCAGCCGCCGCGAAAGAAAAACCGAACCAGCCAGCCCAACAGGTACCACAACAACATCCCGCAGCTGAGTCAAGACCCTCAGGTCTACCGGCAAAATCCAGGACTCAAGCTGCACCGGGCAGGACCAACAACTCTCCCCCACGTGCCGCAGATCGGGAATATGACCTCCCGAACACCCGGTAACCGTCCTACCCCTAACCCAAGCAATGAAGCAAAAGCACTACCCACCACGGAGGGAAATCCTCTCGTATCAAAAGATACGAACCCAAGAGCCCGGAACAACTCAAACCTACCACCACACTGACCGCTGGAACCCATGTGATCTGACGTCTCAAAATCCACTATCCTGGAACAGGAGATCGGGAATGCCTCATCCGACTGACCTGTCCTCCAACACCCGGCGCCAAGCGCCTCAATCCGAACTCACCTCAGGCGGCAGATCCCCCCAATCCAAAGGAACTACAATGCCACGCTCCATACCCGGCGCCTACTCCAATGAGGCGTCCCTAGTACTCTCAATCCCCCACCGAACAAGACCCTGCCTCCAAAGGCTCCATTCTCAATCCCACAAATCGGGGCGACTCATCCGCCAAAATTGGCTCACTCTTTCAATGCAATCCCACAGCTTTCCCTGCTGTCAACGGTCCACCCTTCCTCAGTGCCCCAGCACTAAACATCGGCACGGAGGGGCTACTCACTAGTCCGACAACCGTGCCACTGCACTGCTCCGACAACTGTGCCACTGCGCTGCTCCGACAACTGTGTCACTGCGCTGCTCCGACAACTGTGTCACCTCTCCGCTGATCTGCCTCCAACACACCTACCTTTCGGGTCCGGAGCTCTCAGACTCCAATCTGGGTATCCGGCCCGAAACAACCAGCTCAGACCCAACTGCCGCACCAAGGTGCACCCGGGTCAGGGCCCAACGTCGGGGAGACACCGCTCACCACGACAAAACCGCAAATCAGCACACCCCAAACACTCGACCCAATCTAGCGAAAGTCAAAGACATCCCTCTATTTTTGTAACTTTATGTTGTCTGCAGCCAACATAACTGTCCCACAAAAATAGGATATGTCGATCCCTCTTCACTCACAGGAAGAGTCAAATAAATAAATCACCGACTTTCGCAAAATGTCGCGTCTCTCACGCACTAACATCCTAGGGTCCGCCCAAAAGCCTAGGGTTTCCTAAGTCCCAACTGACCTATCCCTAAGCTCTGATACCAACTTAATCTGTCACGCCCCGGGTGTAAACCAGAACCCGGGCCCGTCTACAGATCCGCCGTGCACACAGTATTTCCCGTGTACACGAAGCGTCAACAACCTGCTCAGATATAAAAGATATAATAAAAGAGCAATAAAAACAGAGCTGAACTAAAACTAATACATCTCAGACTGAAGCTGGAAATAAAATACAATACATCTGTATAAATGATACATCAGTCTCTCCCAGCTCACAATAAATAAATACAACCTGCTGGCAAAAGCCAGTCCCAAAAGTGAAAGTACAACCGTCTGAGGAAAACCTGGGTACACCAACAGTCCAGCTAACACGCTCATCCTGCCTCGAGATCTATCTACACAGCCGTCCTCTCTCCTCGACCCGCCACTGAAAGTCCAGTAGCACCCACAGAAGACTCTGCAAAACAAGGAAGAAGAAAAAGAGGAAAGAAGAATGGGGGTGAGAACTACTAGTAAACCAGTAGCCTCCCCTAGTGGGTAAAACCTCAAACTCTGACACACCCACTAGGTCTACCAGAGGCAAAAAGGGAAAGAAGAGTGGTAAGAAATAATGACTGCCGAAGAAATGAAACTACCACTACTATGCCTCTAAAATGCAGTCCTAGACTGGAATAACCATAACCAACAATAACCAACCGTCCCAGATGAACCCATCTGTACCGCCCTCATCATCGGGCAAGTAAGCCGCGCCGACGTGATAGCAAAGCTCCTGCTGCCGCCCTCATCATCGGGCAAATAAGCCGCGCCGATGTGATAGCAAAACCGTCAATAACTGTCCGACCCCGGCCTCCGGAGGGGAACTCGAGGGGAGCGACCCACACGAGGAAAGCATCACCGGGCAATAACCGCGCCGGTGTAATCCATATCAAACACTACCGGGCAATAACCGCGCCGGTAAGATAAGTACCAAAAGCAGGAGTAGATCACAACTGCAAAGCCCCAGTGGAACACACCCTCCACTAAAAGAAACACAGATCCCCCAATCTGATGCACAAATGAACGTCCGGTCGATCGCCCAAAATCCGCGATCGCCGCAATACCCACAATCACAATCATGTCCCACATCCGACATCCGGTCAACCGCCTACTGTCCGCGGTAGCCGCTATAATCCCGCAACCCATAATCAAACACAACCTGTCACTAACCCTCAGGTCCTCGCTACACTATCCCAAACCCCTGCTCGAACCCGAGCAACCAGACTCAAAGGTCTAAATAAGAAGGAGAAAAGAAATCAAACATGGTTTCTCCTAAGTCAATTCCAGCATGATAGTGTAGCAGAAAAAGATGGCCTATCTAGATGTCCAAACAAGCATGCAAGTGTTCTCAAGGAAATAAAGGAAAAGGTGTTCAATAGTGGTTCCACATGTGTAACAATTAATAACTCCGCATAGATATAACCATCATGCTAAAACATTATCCAACCACACATGTCTATAATCCATGTTCCATGATAAAGCATCACTATCCACCTATGCATGTCATAAAATCCTCAATTAGTACCAACCACTAACAGGATAACATATAGTCCAAACTAAATAATCCAATCCACATGCAAGGTTAAACGCTAACATTCCATCCATACCAACATGTATAAGTCCCAACCACTATCAAATATCCACAATAGTAATATCCATATGAAGGGCTCACAATTTTATATTACTTTAAGCATGCATGTCCAAATAGAGGGATCACTCTAATATTCCTAGTGAGCATGTCAAAATAGAGGTAAACAACAACCACCCACCTGAAGTGCAACTGTCCCAATCCGTACAGCTGAAAATACCAAAAACTCCAAATCCTTGCTCCCACAATTTTAGCACACCCGTAATATTCCTGATACAATACAAAGCTCACTAATTACACTTAGGCTCCCAATTAATGCTCTTGTAACCACATACAACCTCGATTCGAAACTGTTAAATTATCACCTGCAGAAAGTGCCCAGAAAATTCCAATAAAAATATCACGGCGATCCTCGCGTCGATAGCTTCGCAACGGTACCTTGCACGCCCAAATCCGAGTTCTGCACATCAAGATAAAAATTCGGCAAGGGGGCACACTCATACAAAAATCTGTATTAAGGACAGATTACTGTTCACTGAGAAAACAGTAATTTTCACCTCGAAATAAAATTCACAAAAATCCAATAAAAATACGAGCGCGTTCCTTGCGATCCGTAGATGAAAAAGTTGTATAAGCTCGTTTCCGTCAGACGCTCGTGCGCAAAGATATGGCCGAAATACTCCGCTGCTGTCAAGTAAATCCACACAGAAAAATGGGGTCACTGTTTGCCTCGGGATCCGTGCCAAAACCTCGAAACGGGAAAGTGCGACCAAAACGAAAGATGAAGTCCTACCTCTTAGGAGTCTGCGGTGCAAGAATCACAGGAAAATGATGTCGGGGTAGCCCAGGGGAGCAAAAACACTATCGCTGCGCCGAAGAAGAACACTAGAAAGCAACGTCGCGCCGCACCGTAAAATGGGGAACCTCGGGATTCGTGCCTCCAAAACTCTTGAAACTTGGCAGGGAGATCAAGCACTTAGAGATGAAAAACTTTGCTTAAGGAAGCTCGGAGAGATCTTACACAGGTTGGGAGAAAAAGAAGAAAGAAGGAGGCTCGGGCTGGTGGCTTTTATAGGCTGAAAGAACAATTGAAGAAATACCCAACATGTCCCAACTTTCGGGCGCTCACCAGATTTCGGGCTGCTACAGTAACGGGCCGGCCCGTTACTGTTCACGCCCGAAATCCTCTGGGCCGGCCACGTAGCCCAGCCCAACAAGCCAACGGACCCCGCTGCACCCGGTGCACCTGCGCCAGCCAACGGTGGCGCGCCACGTGGCCCCGACAGGCGTGCACCGCGCACGGTGCGCCGTGCACCGCGCACGTCGCCGGCTGACCCGGGTCGTACGGCCACCTGCCCCGGTCACCGTCTCCACCGCTCGCGTGGACCGCGTGCACCAAGACCCGCCAATCCCGAGCCGCCACGTGGGCACCCCTCGGTCCACCGTACACCCCGCCAAGTCGTGGACCGCGCCTGCTGCGCCGGCCAACCAGAAAGCGCCACGTGGCCCGCTCCCGGTGCACGCCCTCCGCGGTGGACCGCGCCCTGCCCGCGCCCTCAGCGCCTGCCCGCGGCCGCTAGTCGCCTGCCCGCCGCCGCCTCCGCCGCCTTCCGCCGCTGCCGCCGCCGCCGCCGCGATCGCCGGAAACACTGTTCCGGCGTGAACAGTAACCGCCAACCCAAAAACATCGTGTAAATAGCCCATCTTGACCGTTTTCGCGCGCTGATTCCAAATCCGGCGTCCGTTTTGCCAAATTCCAATCCTAAAATTTGCCGGAGGCTCCCGGAAGGGTATTTTCAATCCGAATTTCACGCCGAGTCCAAATTTGATATCCGATTTGCGCGAAAACACTTCTAAACATCCGACGGGGCCAGCCGGTTACCCAAGTGATCCAATAAAGCTCGAGGTTCAACACTTGTAACCAATCAGGCACAACCACTTCCCGAAACATAGTACAGGCTCCCCCGAAGTCCCCAATGACTCTACCACAGCTCTGCAGAGATCCAGATCATCACAGGTTCTGAGTCAAGTTCCAAGATAACATAAATCTCTAGAGATAGCAGGAACAAGATAACGCATGATCATCAAATAATTCTCGAGTTATCAGCTATCACATTCAAGCATGCCATACAAGAATATCACTATCATGCATGGTCCTATTATAGTAGAAATAATGAACATTCCATCAAACTTGGAGACAGGATCACCCACCTGGAAGCGCACAACTGTCCAGAGTCGTACAGATAAAAAAGTCCAGAAATGACCAAAACACGATATCCTCCAAGCTAACAACACTGTAGTAGTGCTCACAGCGCCCTGGATACAATCACAAACCAATTCTACACTTAAATTCCACAAAAATCCCAAGTTCAAAATCCTGCATGAACAGTCCATCTTATCACGAAATTTTCACCTGAAAATCATCCTCCAGAAATTCCGATAAAAATACCACGGCGATCCTCGCGAAGTGTAGATGTCGATAGGCTCTTGAATCGTCGAAAACCGATGTCCGGATGGTGAGATAAAAATTCGCGAAGTGGGTGCTGTCCAGGAATCTCACAGCAAAACTGTGGCTCAGTAATGCCTCGAAAACCGTGCCAAAAACCCATATCTAGTCAAAACACTCAACACAAAAGTCGAAGATTTACCTCTCATGAATCCAACGCCGCAAAAATCGCAGAAAAAGACTGTCGGAGTAGCTCTGTGGAATTTTTTGACCGAAATGCGGCGATAACGGGCCTCCAACAGAAACACGTCGTACTGCGCTACGATGCCGGAAACGTCGTCGCCGGAGCTTCCAGAAAATCCGAGATTTCACCAGGAGATGCGCGACTCGAAGATCTAGAACTTTCGTTAAGGGACCTAAGGCTGAGGAGCTCGGGAAAGGGGCGAAAAATCCCTCCCAAGCTCGGTATTTATAGGCCCAGCCAGCAAAACAGCACCCTTCAGATTTTGGCCCAAAAATTCAGGCGCCCGAAAACTTTCGGGCGCTACGTAACGGGCCGGCCCGTTACTGTGCGCGCCCGAAATTCCCAGATGCTGCCACGTGTCCGCCGACAGCACCCCGCACCCGGCGCATGCGCCCCGACCAACGGCGCATCGCCACGTGCCCCGACCGTGGAGCGTGCTCCGCTACGCCCCGACCAACCACGGGGCGCCACGTGGCGCCCCCACGTCGCCGGTCAGACCCCCACGCCGCGCCCACGTGCGCGGCCGCGTCGCCGCCGGCGCCGGGTCGGGCACGCGCCCCGAGGCAGCCGCCTCAGCCGGTGGACCGGGTGCACCAGAACCGGCCAACCGCACAACGCCACGTGTCCCCTGGTCTACCCAGCACCAGAGCCGAAAATCCGTGGACCGCGTGCACAACACCGCACCAACCACGAGATGCCACGTGGCCTACCCTCGGTCCACCGTGCACCCCGCCAAGGCCCGTGGACCGCGCCCGCTGCGCCGGCCAACCGCAGCGCGCCACGTGGCCCCCGCCCGGTGCACGCGCTCCGCGGTGGACCGCGCGCCTATGCCGCCGCCCGCCGCCGCGCTCCGCCGCGCTCCGCCGCCGCCGGCGCCTCTCCGACCGCCGGAACAGTAACCCAAAGCCTCGATTTCCGTGTTTTCCCGTCCGAGCTCCGAAAAATTCAAGTAAATAGTCCATTTCGCTCGTTTTCGCGCGCTGAATCCAAATCCGAAGTCCGTTCGGCCAAATTCCACTTCTAAAATTTCCCAAAAATTCCTGGAAGAGTGTACTTGATCCATTTTTTGTGCCGGCTCACATTCTTAGCTCCAATAAGCGCGCAAACACCTCACACACCCGAAATGAATTCCAGCAAAGAATACAAGCTCCAATTTCACCAGAAACTCAATTCTGGGGCCCGACACGCACACACACACTACCAGAAGCCTCCAAACCAACAGTAAACCCTAGATTGGGGATTCGGGTCCTCACATCCTCCCCCACTAAAAGAAAGTTTCGTCCTCGAAACAATCACGGCTCAAAAGGGAGTCTCAAAGCCCAAAGGTAAGCATCCATCCACACAAACTCCAACTCCCCAGTCGCGACAAACTCTCCACAAAGCTAGTCCAACAGCTGGATAAAACTCTGGAATTCCCAAACACTGGGAACGAGGAAGAACAGCCAACTCTACGCGTCCAAACTATTCGAATTACGCCGCAAAACTTATCAGAAAAGCAAGGGCCCCACCAGTAGGAAAGTCATCAACCCCCAACTCTCCAATTTAGAAATCAACTGAAATTAGCGAAAAGTCCGAAAGCTTCGAAAAACCAGTGCCCTCGCCCCAATCAAACAAGAACAGGTTCGGGCACCGTCCCCATTTCTGGAGTAGTCTTTCGAATCTTCCGTCCTGTTCGCAATTTCAGCACAAGAGCGAGAAAAAGGGAGAGAAGTGTTGATGCCGTTCCTGCTGTGGCAACAAAAACAGAAGCTACGGTCTATCCGTGCCCCTAAAGAAAAAAGGAACAACTCTATCCAAGACCCCTAGAGACAAACCCTCTAGTCCTAGGCGTCACCTATGCTTGACAAGTCGCACCAAACCCGAAACCGCTGAGGCCACTACTGCAGGAAGGATGCCTCGGTGTCCAGTGGAAATGGTCTCCTATCGTCCATCTCGCGGAAAGGCCACTGTTCTCCATCCGTAATCAAATGTTGCACGATACCGCACCAGCTGGTCCAACCCAAATGCTCAATCAGAGTCGTGGAGCTGTCACTGAACCATCACAACAGTCGGCGTACCTCTCAAGGTTTCAACTGTTCTGATCACGCCCCAAAATTCGCCTCTACTGGAAGATACTGGGAAGAATCCAGTCGCTAATGCATGTCACAAAATTCCTATCCCTTAATTATGCAAAGATGCACATGCCCTGATATCATGCAGATGGATGTCGTGGTACCAAAAACTCACTCAGCTTGACATAAATTAAAACCATACCTGCGGCGAAAGGATCTGCTGCTGGAGTGCCCTCCACCAGGGCTGCATAAACCCGTCCACTGGGTGCTGAAGACCGTCGTCCCGTCTGTCCCGACGTCATAACCCCACTCTATCTGATAATGCATCGGAGGGGCTTCGGCTTCCGGAACGGGCAAGGGGGGTGCTATAGCCAGGGGAGCACTGTCAGAATAGCTCGGGGACAAGCTGCTCGAAAATGTCCCAACTCACCACAAAGGAAACACGTCCCTGCCTCTGGTCACACTGCGACGGGGGATGAGGGCCGCCACAAATGACGCACTCACGTCGCTGCTGCCGGAGCTGCTGTCTAGGCTGATACCGCGGCTGCTGTGGTTGTCCACCAGATCTCTGTCGCCCCTGAAACTCACGACCCTCAGAGTGAGATCGTGGAGGTCTCGGAGGTGCCTGCTGACTCATCTGTCCCTCATCAACCGGTGCTGGGCGCTTCGCCGCAGGAACCACTGCGGGGGCTGGAGCCACCTCACCCATCACCGCCTCTCCGCACTCAACATAAAGTGCCTGCTCCATAGATGCGTCCAACGTTTGCAATCTTTGCGAACGGACAAACTGATAAATCTCTTGGCGCAAACCTCGCTCAAACATATAAATCCGATGCGCCTCATCTCTGGCCACGTGCGGTACACAGGCCAGCAACCGGTTAAAGTCTGCGATGTACTCCTGCACGGGGCGATCTCCCTGACGGAGATTCTACAGTTGCTCCTCCACCCTCTGCCTGACGCTTTCCGGGAAAAAGGCTCCAAGAAATAGGTTGCGAAACTCTGCCCAAGAAAGAAGCTGCGTCCCAGGCGGACCAGTAGGTCGCACACGCCGCCACCAAGCCTCGGCGTTGCTTTCCAAGAAGTGTGTCGCCAACAGCACCTGAAACCGCTCCTGAATAAACAAACTCTCGAAATGTCGCTCCATGGCCGTGATCCAAGACTCTGCCTCCCACGGCTCTGCACTCAACCCAGTAAAGCGGGGTGGATCGAACTGGCGGAACCTGATCAATAGATCCACCACCTCGCGCCGCTCTGCAGGTGTCAACTGTCCCGCCGTCCCGGACGGCCGACCACTGATCACCGGTGCCGTAGGGGCTGCCTGTGCTGCTGATACAACTGGGGGGTGTCATAGCTGACTGTGCCCTCTGTTCCAACATGCGCACCATCCGATCCATGGTCTCCTCCCGACGTCGGAAGGTCTCCGACAAATGAGCCATCTGAGCCCGAAGCTCCTGTACCTCATTCGGCTGACCCTGTGCCGACTCCTCCTGCTCAGGCTCAGGGGAGGAGGAAGGCCGAGAACGCGTCCGCATCCTGCGTCGAGGAGGCATCGTGTCCACCTGCAATCCACAAGCAAACATCAAAACAACACCAAACAACACTCGACCCAATCCAGCGAAAGTCTAACGGCATGTCCCCCTTCCCGAAGTACTATGTTGTCTGCAGCCAACATAGTTGCCACAGAAGGAAGACATGTCAATCACTCATCCCGATCCGCTCGGAAGAGTTAGAAACCAATCAGGACTCCCGCTAAAATCAGGCTCTCACGTGAGTCATCCTAGGGTCCAACCACAGCCTAGGGTTCCTAAGTCCTCAATGACCTAAAACCTAGGTCTGATACCACTCTAATCTGTCACGCCCGGAGTCGAAACTGCGACCCGGGCTCGTCAACAGATCCGCCGCCTATACAGTGAACCCTGTATAGACGAAGCGTCAAACCTGCAAAAGGAAGATACTACACTAAACAGATATCAGAGCAAAATAAACTACTAGAAATAAAATAAAGTACAACTCATAATACAACGAGTCCTCACCAACAAATACAAAAGTCTCTCAAGAAAGAAGAAAAGTACAACTCAATACCTCACTACAAGGTCACTCAACATTCCACTCAAAACATATAACAGGGGTACATCTACTCTCAGGATGACGACATCTGGTAGGGATCTAGTGCGCAATTCCCTTACCTCGGTCAGAAGAAGCAGCAGCTGGAACAGCAGGATCAGGCGTAGAACTCCCTGGGGAAAAAGACACCACGACGGGTGTGAGAACTACATCCCACAGTAGCTCTCAGTGGGTGCCGTCAACAAGCCCAACGGTCTGCCAACTAAGTCTACTAGAGGCATGAAGAAAACAAAAACAGTGCGGAAAGGAAAAGCTGAAAGATAAATTCTACTGCTACTATGCCCCTATCTAGATGCTCAAAAAGCGGGACAGATGGAAATCATGATGCAACTACTGACTCTCAAGCATAGTCACCCAATCTATACGGACAACCACAAGGGGTCTAGTCAAACCTGCGCCTCCCCTACTGCCGCACATCCTCAACAGGACGGGTCTACCGTAGGGTGTCCGTGACTGCCAAAACTGGCTCAGCCAGAGGGACGGTGTCGACAAGTCGCGATAGCAAGTAACAGGCCCAACTCCGGAGTGGCACTCGTGGGTAGCGACCCCACCGAGCAAAGTATCCGCGCATCTCTGTCGAGCTCAAAGGTGGCTCTTGCAGGCTATGATCCAAATCGCTGTCTCAATCACTAGCTGGAACTACACTGCTGATGCCACATCTCTCACTCACTGGGTAGAAGTACTCAAAGCCGGGACTACCGTCTACCTGACGGCTCCCACAACAGAACACCAGACTCGGGAGAACCGACACTCTGAACAACAAGCGGAGAAAAGAGAACACCAACCAGGGCCCGAAAGTCCCGGAAGACCAACACCTACAACCCTATCAAACAAGAACAGGTCCTAGGCTCGGCCCCCGTGGCTTTCGTCCCGAAGATAGGAACGATCCCTAGAACCCAGATCACCTAATCCATCTCAGTGAAGAAATTGCAATAAAAAGATGGCAGTTGTTAAAAAAACTATTTTAATCTTGGGAAAACCAAATTTAGCATATTTTTACTTTCTTTAAGAAATCGGTTAGCATAAATGGATTTTTCCAAACCCCGAAGTGCTATTGCCATCACCCAATCAGACAAGAACAGGCTCCGGCAACCCCTCGAGATTTGGAAGAAAATATTAATTTTTTTGAAACCATGTGTGTCTAAAAAGTCTGGTTCCTAGGTCCCTCTGACACTGGTAAACAACTGCCACTATCCCAGTGGCGCCAAACAAACATCTCGGGACCGCCGTTTTTGTGAGGTCCCGGAATCCCCCGCGTAGGAGTTGCCGGTTGTTGGGCAGCTTTTAGTGGCCGTTGGGAGTGTTTGTGCGCGTGTCGGGCCCAAGAAATGGATTTGTGATACAATTTGGGATTTGGTTGCATCACTGGAGGCCTGCGTGATGTGTCGGTGGTGTTTGCGCGCAATTTGGACACAAGTGTTGGACTTCGTGCTTAAAAGGAGACCCCGTGGGAATTTGGATGACCCGTCGGGTGTTTAGAGGTGGTTTCGCGCGATTCGGATGTCAAAATTGGACTCCGGACGAAGTTTGGATAAAAGTTTACCTCTCCGGTCGCCTTCGGGAATTTTTAGAGTTGGAATTTGGCAAATCGGACTTTAAAAATGGACCCGGCGCGAAAATCGGATCGAGTGGGCATTCGGCAAATTTTCGGATGAGAATTTGGAGAAACGGACATCGTTTTTGGATTCAGCGCGCGAAATCGCTAAGAATGGACTATTTATTTGTTGGTTTTGGAGTCCGGTAGGCGTGCGCGTTTTTCGAGGCGACGTGGCACGCAAACCGAGGCGCGGCGCAGCTCGGATCCCGAGGTGGCGCGGCGGCACGCTCCTCGAGGCGCGCAACAGGCGCGCTGGCGCGCACTGGGAACCGCGCTCCGGCACGGAACGCGCGGAGCCCGCCACGTGGCGGGCTCCCACTCGCGCCCGCGCGGGCGCGGGGGCACGCGCGCCCGGTGTGGCGGGCGCGTGTCCCGCGCCTGGCGCGGGCGCGGTGTAGCGCGCCCGTGTGGCGGGCGCGTTACCGCGCGCCACGTGGCCGCCTTTTGGCCGCCTGGACCAGGTGCACGCGCATGGGTGCGTGGACCACGGATGGGCCCTTCCCATTCGTTGGCGCGGTGGACCGGCTCCGTGGACCGGCACCGTGGACCACCCTCTTTCTCCCCTTTTTCTTCTTCTTCTTCTTCCTCCCCGCACCGCCATTTTCTCCTTTTCTTTCTTTCTTCTGCACCCGAGAGCGAGAGGGAGTGAGGGAGGGAGGAGGTTACGTGAGGTGCGGCGGCGCGTCGTCGACCTCGTTTTGCGTGCGAGGTCGCCCGGCGGAGCGTTTCGGCGACGGCGGCGCAAACGGGTAGGTCCCGTGTGTTGGTTTTTCTGTATTTTTGTACAGTTTTTGGAGCGTTCTTTTAGACTGTATTGACCCTCTTGCTCTTTTCTGTGTTGGGCACCGTGCACCGTTTTGCGTGCGGACTCCGTTTTGCGTGCGGATCCTGGCACCGTGCACCGTTTTGCGTGCGGACTCCGGCACCGTGCACCGTTTTGCGTGCGGACTCCGTTTTGCGTGCGGATCTTGGCACCGTGCACCGTTTTGCGTGCGGACTCCGGCACCGTGCACCGTTTTGCGTGCGGACTCCGTTTTGCGTGCGGATCCTGGCACCGTGCACCGTTTTGCGTGCGGACTCCGTTTTGCGTGCGGTCCTGGCACCGTGCCCCGTTTGTGGACCCCGTTTGGCGTGCGGATTCCAGCACCGTGCACCGTTTTGCGTGCGGACTCTGTTTGGCGTGCGGATTCCGGCACCGTGCTCCGTTTTGCGTGCGGACTCCGGCAGCGTGCCCCGTTTTGCGTGCGGATCGCGTGGAGGCCAATTGCAAGTGTCTACGAGCAATTGGTGGCAAATCGAGGTGGGTGGCCTTATCTCCAAGTTTTATGGACTGTACAGTATTTCTACTGATGTAGGACTATGCATGATAGTTTATTTCATTGTGTAGCATGCTAGATTGTAGGAATTGTTATTCCTTTTATTATCTGTTAATATAGTTATCTTGGAACTTGACCTAGCACCCCCGTCATATGTTGCATGTGTAACCAGACCAGTAGAAAACCCTCACTTGGGCTAGGGTTATTTATGCTTAGACATCCACACTGTTCTTTCATTCCTGGACATAGTGTTATTCTCGCCCGGGTAGTGGGCCGAGAGGTCGGGACTTGCTTTTAGTGTGGGATGCTTTTGCACTCTTGCTTGGGAGCAGAGTGGAGTCTGGTAGTTGTAGCGGGTTGCTTATCTGTGCGGGGAGCCGTTTGGGTAAACGGTAGTCCCGAGAGGTCTTGTTTCCCTTTTACGCTGTCGTGGGAGGGAGCCGTTGAGTAGACGGTAGTCCCGGGCCGTCGAGTATCTTCCGGTCCGTCTTGTTGGGAACCGTTGGGGTTGACGGTGGTCCCAGGTCGTTGAGTGTTGTCCGACCTGTTTGTTACCCTGAGTTGTGGGTCGTTCCTGGCTGTGGAGTATCTCCAGCCAGTGTGCTTTGTGCTGCGAGCTGTTGGAGAGGCTAGTGTCTCGTGTTTCGAGTTAGCCGATCAGCTGAGTCGTCGAGAGTGCTCCGACTGTTGTGCGAGATATTTGGGGATCTTGAGTCCTACCGTTCTGAGAGTGAGCGTGGATTTTGACTAGCCTGCATATGCCAATGTTTGATACTCTATGCCGCGCCGTTTTCCTCAGTTGGAGTCGCGCCCTGAGATGCCGCTGTGGATACGATGGTTGGCCTGTTGAGGCAGTTTTTCGCAGTGGAGGCAACGATGGGCCTGTTGAGGCAGTTTTGCGCGAGGGATGAGTTAGTCGGACAGGACGCCCCACGTAAATCCCGTCCTCATGTGGATGTGTGGTAGTGGGCAGGTGCGTTCCTAGTCGACAGGCGCAGGCTTGACTGGACCTTTGAGGTAGTCAGTTCGATTGGGTCGATTGAGCACCTTGGGTGCGAGTGGTCTCATTTACTTTCATCTGTTCCACTTTTGAGTATCTAGATAGAGGCATGGTAGCTGTAGAGTAGTTCCAGCTTTTCTTGTTCAGATTTCTTTGCCTGTTATCTTTTACCTCTGGTAGACTTGGTGGGCAGACCGTTGGACTTGTTGACGGCACCCACTGAGAACTACTGTGGGAAGTAGTTCTCACACCCGTCGTGGTGTCTTTTCCCCAGGGACTTCTTCTTCTGTTCCTGTGCTCCTGTTGCTGATCCTTCTGACCGAGGCGAGGGAGTCGCGAGCTAGTTCCCTACCCGTCGTTGGAGTGTAGCGGTACCCCTTCAGAGGAGAGCTTCAGTTGATTAGTTTACTTCTTTTACTCTGTTGAGAGACCTTTGTTGTGAGGTATAGAGTTGTACTTTATTTTACAGTTTGAGAGACTGTTGTAGTGAGGATATTCTTGTATCGAGAGCTTGTACACTGATGTATTTATTGGAGATATCTCCCTTTTGAGTTTTGTATCAGAGGACTTTTTATACGATCGTATTTGGGAGATGGATATTGTATTATTTTCAGTTGTACAGTGTTTGGATTTCAGTTTTTAGTAGTTTACTTTCAGCTCTGATATCTGTATACTGTAGATGTTTCTTTCTGCAGGTTAGACGCTTCGTCTGTACGGCAGTTTCCGTACAGATGGCGGATCTGTTAGCGAGCCCGGGTCGCAGTTTCGACCCCGGGGCGTGACAGATTAGAGTGGTATCAGAGCCTAGGTTGTAGGTCGTGGTGGACTTAGAAACCCTAGGCTTGTGGTTGGATATTAGGATGACTACGTGAGAGTCGTGACTTTAGCGAGAGTCCTGATTGAGTTTTTACCTCTCCCAAGAGACGGGATGAGAGATTGGCATGTTTACTTTCCTAAGCGATTATGTTGGCTGCCGACTACATAATGCTATGGAATGGATGACATGTCTTAGACTTTCGCTGGATTGGGTCGTATGGTTGTTGTGTCCTGACGTTTGTTGTTGTGCAGCGGATTGCGATACCCCTGAGACGTCGTGTTGTGAAGAGGACACACCCCGCACCTGATGAGTACCCGAGCAGCGGGAGACAGAGCTATCAGAGCAGAGCGAGACCCAGGAGTTTGTGTGTTGAGATAGTTTTCCCACTTTAACCGAGAGGGGCCGAATCCCTGAACGGTAAAGGATCGAAAACTTCGATAGGCTGAGCCTAGAGTCTGTTCTTGTTTGATTGGGGTTCTAGGCACCGGTCTATCGAGATTTTCGGATCTCTGCCGCGTCAGTCGGTTCTTCTCGCCTATGAGTGGGGTGTTGTTGTGGGAGCCGTTTGGATTGACGGCAGTCCCAGTTGTGTGGATACTTTCCCTGGCTGAGTTACCAGGAGGGCATTTTCCCTGGCTGAGTTACCAGGAGGGCATTTTCCCTGGCTGAGTTACCAGGAGGGCGTTTTCCCTGGCTGAGTTACCAGGAGGGCGTTTTCCCTGGCTGAGTTACCAGGAGGGCATTTTCCCTGGCTGAGTTACCAGGAGGGCGTTTTCCCTGGCTGAGTTACCAGGAGGGCGTTTTTTCCTGGCTGAGTTACCAGGAGGGCATTTTCCCTGGCTGAGTTACCAGGAGGGTTTTTTCCCTGGCTGAGTTACCAGGAGGGTGTTGCCCTGACGAGTTACCAGGTGGGCACATGCCCTGGCCGAGTTACCAGGTGGGCACATGCCCTGGCCGAGTTACCAGGCGGTTGCTTTAGTGAGATTGAGTTGGTCTGACAGGACGACGAGATTTAGTGGCGTCGAGTTCGTCCTGCTGGACTACCAGGAGCGTAGTTGTTGACTTGGAACCAGTTTTGTGCTTTGCTGCTCAGGGCCTTCTTTCCTGACAGTGTAAGCAGAAACTAGATGGGGATCTTAGACTCCTGTAGCAGGGGAGTCGACCTCTTCTGGAGTATGTTCGCGAGTTTTGCGATTGTTGAATGGTGTACCCCATGTCTCCTGGATGAGGCCCGGAAGGTTGAGCTAGTTGAGAAAGGACTGCAGCGGAATATCTATCACTTTGTGTACTCTCGGCGGGTGCCGACGTTAGATGCAGCGATTGAGCATGCTTAGCGGGTTTTTAGTTTCGCTGTTCATCTCGTCACCACCATGTTGTGATCGTGGTGCACGTGTGTTTGCAGGACCTTGAACCCAGAACCTTTTGGACGAACACATGATTTTAGTCAGCCAATGTTTTCTTCCAAGCCTCGCAGGGCCGCCTGAATCTGTTCTTGTTTGATAGGACGAGGGCGTTAGCTCTTCCATGTTTGGACATAAAACTTGTTTCCAAATAGTTTTCCTAAAAAGACTAAAAATCATTAAAAAGATGGATTTCTCTCAGATCAAATGATCTTCTGTAATAAACGTCACTATTTCTTATAAACTTTTTTCACCCGAGATGATTCGAGTGATCTGGGTTCTAAGGGCTGTGTCTTCTTGTGTGGGGACACAGGTTTTGGTCTTCCGGGGTTTTCGGACCCTTCGCGGATCCGGCTGTGGTGCGTCTCCAGCCGTGAGTTGCGTGTTGACATAGTTTCCCACTTTAAACGAGAGGGACCGAATCCCTGAACGGTAAAGGAGCGAAGACTTCGATAGACTGAGCCTAGAGTCTGTTCTTGTTTGATTGGGGTTCTAGGCACCGGTCTATCAGAATTTTCGGATCTTTGCTGCGTCAGTCGGTTCTTCTCGCCTATGAGTGGGGTGTTGTTGTGAGTTGAGTCGTTGAGGGTTCTCCGACATAGCTGTGAGAGTGCTAGGGCATTTGCATTGTTGTATGGGCTGGAGATAGGACCCTTAGCTTGTGCTCGTGAGGTTCAGATACCTGATCACGTGTTGCACATAGATGAGTGTTGTTGGTCCTGCCCAGTGCAGTTGGGGCTCTGGTTTTTGCCAATTGATCTTTTGGCCCTTCCTCAGCTCCGAAATTTTCGAGGGTATAGGATTGTGAGGATCTGAGGCCTTGATGCTTGAGTGATGCCACACCGTTGAGACACGGTGATGATGCCACACCGTTGATACACGGTGGTGATGCCACACCGTTGATACACGGTGGTGATGCCACGCCGTTGGTGCACGGCGGTGATGCCACGCCGTTGGTGCACGGCAGTGATGCCACACCGTTGATACACGGTGGTGATGCCACACCGTTGATACACGGTGGTGATGCCACGCCGTTGGTGCATGGCGGTGATGCCACACCGTTGATACACGGTGGTGATGCCACACCGTTGATACACGGTGGTGATGCCACGCCGTTGGTGCACGGCAGTGAGGCCACGCCGTTGGTGCACGGCAGTGATGCCACGCCGTGGGTGCACGACAGTGATGCCACGTTGTAGGTACACAACGGTGAGAGTCTTTTGGATGTTTCGGACTTTTGACCGCGAGTTTGGGCATCAGCTTTATGATCGCCTTGTGAGCCAGTTTTCGGTCCCGTTCACCGACGGTTTGGTCCCCGTCAGGGTGTTCTTTATTAGTTGAGGGATCGACTTCGACCCGTGGGTCCGTCGGGGTTATGTTAGCATGTTGAGTGACCAACTGTGGCATGGGATTGTGTCTCTTGTGGATCCCTTTTGAGGGTAGCCTGCAGTTGTGTAGTCCACTCGAGTGGTTTCGGATCGGGAAGTAACCGAGTGAAGATCCCAACTTATTGGATTCCCTTCCTTATTGGATGAATGTGCGGGTATGCTTCGGGTCGCCTTGTTGAGGTTGGCACCATGATGTGGTTTGGTGCGTGGTGAATTAGTGGTTATTTCCCGTTTCCCCCAGCCTTTTAGTGGAGCCCTTTGGTTTTTCACGTCTCAGCTCAGTAGTGATGTGTTTTTCCTCGCCCGTGATTTACTTGCCCCTTTGAGATCCGTGATTATGGAGTACGAGGGACGCCCGTTGCAATTTCTGGCTCGAGAGATGAGAGAATTGCACATCGGGTCATACCGTACTTGTTGTTGTTGTTGCGGGGTAATCACGAGGAGCAAGTGGGGTTTAGGGAGCTGGAGACGTATTGTTAGATACCTAGCCGTGGTATTCTTGACTCCTGATGGGCTTGATCTAGTTTCGAGGACGAAACTTTCTTTTAGTGGGGGAGGATGTGAGGTCCCGGAATCCCCCGCGTAGGAGTTGCCGGTTGTTGGGCAGCTTTTAGTGGCCATTGGGAGTGTTTGTGCGCGTGTCGGGCCCAAGAAATGGATTTGTGATGCAATTTGGGATTTGGTTGCATCACTGGAGGCCTGCGTGATGTGTCGGTGGTGTTTGCGCGCAATTTGGACACAAGTGTTGGACTTCGTGCTTAAAAGGAGACCCCGTGGGAATTTGGATGACCCGTCGGGTGTTTAGAGGTGGTTTCGCGCGATTCGGATGTCAAAATTGGACTCCGGGCGAAGTTTGGATAAAAGTTTACCTCTCCGGTCGCCTTCGGGAATTTTTAGAGTTGGAATTTGGCAAATCGGACTTTAAAAATGGACCCGGCGCGAAAATCGGATCGAGTGGGCATTCGGCAAATTTTCGGACGAGAATTTGGAGAAACGGATATCGTTTTTGGATTCAGCGCGCGAAATCGCTAAGAATGGACTATTTATTTGTTGGTTTTGGAGTCCGGTAGGCGTGCGCGTTTTTCGAGGCGACGTGGCACGCAAACCGAGGCGCGGCGCGGCGCGGATCCCGAGGTGGCGCGGCGGCACGCTCCTCGTGGCGCGCAACAGGCGCGCACTGGGAACCGCGCTCCGGCACGGAACGCGCGGCGCCCGCCACGTGGCGGGCTCCCACTCGCGCCCACGCGGGCGCGGGGGCACGCGCGCCCGGTGTGGCGGGCGCGTGTCCCGCGCCTGGCGCGGGCGCGGTGTAACGCGCCCGTGTGGCGGGCGCGTTACCGCGCGCCACGTGGCCGCCTTTTGGCCGCCTGGACCGGGTGCACACGCATGGGTGCGTGGACCGCGGATGGGCCCTTCCCATTCGTTGGCGCGGTGGACCGGCTCCATAGACCGGCACCGTGGACCACCCTCTTTCTCCCCTTTTTCTTCTTCTTCTTCTTCCTCCCCGCACCGCCATTTTCTCCTTTTCTTTCTTTCTTCTGCACCCGAGAGCGAGAGGGAGTGAGGGAGGAGGTTACGTGAGGTGCGGCGGCGCGTCGTGGACCTCGTTTTGCGTGCGAGGTCGCCCGGCGGAGCGTTTCGGCGACGGCGGCGCAAACGTGTAGGTCCCGTGTGTTAGTTTTGCTGTATTTTTGTACAGTTTTTGGAGCGTTCTTTTAGACTGTTATTGACCCTCTTGCTCTTTTCTGTGTTGGGCACCGTGCACCGTTTTGCGTGCAGACTCCGTTTTGCTTGCGGATCCTGGCATCGTGCACCGTTTTGCTTGCGGACTCCGTTTTGCGTGAGCATCCTGGCACCGTGCATCGTTTTGCGTGCGGACTCCGGCACCGTGTACCGTTTTGCGACTCCGTTTTGCGTGCGGATCTTGGCAACGTGCACCGCTTTGCGTGCGGACTCCGGCATCGTGCACCATTTTGCGTGCGGACTCCGTTTTGCGTGCGGATCCTGGCACCGTGCACCGTTTTGCGTGCGGACTCTGGCACCGTGCACCGTTTTGCGTGCGGATCCCGTTTTGCGTGCAGATTCCAGCACCGTGCACCGTTTTGTGTGCGGACTCCGTTTGGCGTGCGGATTCCGGCACCGTGCACCGTTTTGCGTGCGGACTCCGGCACCGTGCCCCGTTTTGCGTGCGGACTCCGTGGAGGCCAATTGCAAGTGTCTACGAGCAATTGGTGGCAAATCGAGGTGGGTGGCCTTATCTCCAAGTTTTATGGACTGTACAGTATTTCTACTAATGTAGGACTATGCATGATAGTTTATTCCATTGTGTAGCATGCTAGATTGTAGGAATTGTTATTCCTTTTAGCATCTGTTAATATAATTATCTTGGAACTTGACCTAGCACCCCCGTCATATGTTGCATGTGTAACCAGACCAGTAGAGAACTGTCACGCCCCGGGTGTAAACCGGAACCCGGGCTCGCCAACAGATCCGCCATGCACACGGAATTTCCCGTGTACACGAAGCGCTGGTAACCTGCTCAGATATAATATGAACATAACGGAGCATAATACAGAGCTGAAATAGAAGAACCACATAGTACCTCAGACTGAAAATACAAATAAAACTGTAATAGGTACAATAATCTCCCAGCTCACCAAAATAGTACAACCAGCTGGCGAAAGCCAGTCCTAAAATAAAAGAGGAATACCACAGTCTGAGTAAAGGGTGCAGCCTCTATCTAACAGCTCTCAGTCTCACAGGAGATCTATCTATTCAGCGATCCCCTTACCTCGATCCGCTGCCGAAGGCCTAGCAGCTCCCGCAGATGACTCTGCAAAAATAAGGGAGAAGAAAGAAACAGGAAATAACAATGGGGGGTGAGAACTACCAGATAAACCAGCAGCCTCCCCTAGTGGATAAAAACCTCAACTCTGACGCACCCACTAGGACTACTAGAGGCAAAAGGGAAAAGGGGAAGTGGTAAAATACAGAAGATGCTGAAACAGTAAAACTACCACTACTATGCTGTCAAAACTGTGTGCATGCATCAGAAATAGTATCTGTCCAAATAAACCCAATCTAGATACCAGTAACAACTGGTGTTGCCTGCTCATCGGAATCTGCACACAAGGCTCGAAACCGCGGGATCGGCCCGCACGGCTCGCATCCCAATATAAGTATCAGACCGGCACACAAGGCTGGGTCCGAAAAAGAAAGCCTACCTCCGGAGTGGCACTCGAGGGGAGCGACCCACACGAGTAAAATATCTCTGTCATCAGTGTCACAAGTATCTCTGTCATCAGTATCACAAGTATCTCTGTCATCAGTATCTGTAGCACATATCTCAATATAGCAGGACTAGATCATGACTATGATCAAAGTGGAAAAAACCGTCCACTAAAGAAGCCTGATACCCAATCAGATGCAATAGTACTCAATAAGTGGGAAACATCATCCACTAGAGGAAACCCAATCCCCAGCTAATGCAAAATAAACCAGACTCAACCCCTATCTGATGCAAGGACCAACATCTGGTCGACCGCCTACTGTCCGCGGTCACCGTAATACCCCACAAGTCCACAATCTAATGCAATCTCGACTACACTATCCCAAACCCCTGCTCATACCTGAGCAACAAGCATCTGGATGCAAAGGACAACAATGAAACATGTTCAAATCCCAATATGATAGTGTAGCAATAAATAGGGCTAACTAGATGTCCAACCCAGCATGCAATCGTACTTTTCAAAAGCTGTGGAAAGGTGTTAAATATTAAAAGAAGATTGATTTACTGGAAAAATTATTTGCATGCGAAATTATAGCCTTTGTTCCAATCACAGTGTCCCGATATAAGTCATCATAAAATCTGTGGGGTCATATTAAATTTTAGAAGAGTTCGTCCCAGCAGTTGTCACGCCCCGAGTTCGAAAACCAGTGTAAAATTTTTTTTTTTTTTTTAAATCAGAGTTGCAAAAACAGCCAGGGCAATGACAGACCGCCACATATATAGAAGAGTCTCAATCCCCCTTTGGGATTGAGCCTTTCCTATATATGCACGGCTAGCTTGGCAATAACAACAGAGTACTAACTAGGTACCACTATTACAACACATAACACCATTACATACTTACATCAATTTCTCAATTAAATTACATTTATCTCTTTATAACAAATGTACACTTGCACTATCGGCTGTCCAGGGTCAAGCTCTAACTCGGTACCTCACGAACTCGTCCCGACATCCCAACACCCGCTCGTCCTGAAAAACAGTCACTCGAGGGTGTGAGACACACCGGAGTGTATCCCAGTGGGCACGACGAGCCGAGAAATAGCAGATCGTACCTACTGGTATACAATACTAGAGGATAGTAATAATCAGGGGTTAGAGTAACAGGGATGTCATGAAGATCAGCAGATATATTTAATCACAGTTGGAATAAGCAATGATC
Organism: Tillandsia fasciculata; assembly: GCA_029168755.2. NCBI lineage: Eukaryota > Viridiplantae > Streptophyta > Magnoliopsida > Poales > Bromeliaceae > Tillandsia > Tillandsia fasciculata. Next base: position 26,232 of record JAQOTM010000733.1, read on the forward strand.
GCAATTAAGATAACAGTTAGAATAAACAGATAGGCAATCATGAAGATCAACTGATATATAATCATGGAGGTTACAGTTAGGATAATCATCTGGGCAATCAGGAAGATCAACAGATATATAATCATGATAAGATAATTAATGTCAGCAATCAAGACTTGGCATGAATAGGTGAATAATAGTAACCAAATAATCTTATCATGTAGGGATGCATAAAATCAACGAATCAGCAGAAGGTAATGGAATAGCACTGAACAATCATTCATCAAGTATAAATGCATCAACTGAGGAAATATGAAATATACCCAATCATAAGCCACCATATTGGTCTACAAGACCTCAGGGAAACTGCCCAAACTAGCACCAACCTGGCTGACATTCTCCCCTTGGGAGTCACGGGCCTTTCAACAGACCACTTTACCGGTAAAGAACAAAGCGCACGGGGAGCGACCCCGGATATGTTCGTGAAGACAGCGGTGCGGGCGATCAATGCGAATGCTCAAGCTCACGGTCCACTGACCGGGTAATCGGCAACAAGCCGGGAAATCCCCACTGGGATGCAATAGCAAAATCAACTGAATCTCAACTCTCATGCAGGAATAATCAGCAGATAATCAACTGTATCTCAACTCATATGCAAGGTCAAAGGCAAATCTCAACTCAATCAGGCAGACCAACCAAACATACAAAACTGAACACATATTTTTGAGAAAATTATTTTGAAAAGTCCAAACCTCGAAGAGCGTTGCCCTTGTCCTATCAAACAAGAACAGACTCAGGCGACCCTACGACGTTTAGTAAAACATTAGTTAACTAAAATTATGTGTTCAGCAGTGTATATTTGATCAACAGGAAAACAACAACTCATATGTCGGAATAATCATCAACTAATCCAATCAAGGATGCAATATCAGAATCAACTGAATCTCAATTCATAGGCAGGAATACAATCAACATCAACTAGATCATGAATCAGGATATAGATACTGATCATCAAGCAATGAAGTGCAAATCAGGTAATGACCAATCAGGCAAAGCAACAAATAGTAATATAACTCAATCAAAGGTAGACAGGCTCAAATATAATCTAGGTTAACAAAAACAGGGGTCCAACCAATACCGTACACAGAGGGCCGAAATGATAAAGCCCGGACCGAAGATAACCCACCTGTCAAAGCGCAGGCGAACAGACCGTATCTGACTAACTCGAAGATCAGAGCTACTGGAACACCTGAATCAATTTATATTATTCAGAAATCAGTTTACTAACCAGTATACGTTGTGATTTTTGCAACTAGATCCCTAGGGTTTTCAAATTCTCACTTTTAGTGCCAATTTGGGCACTGTTTTCGCCCGTTCTTTTAACTGGAAATTTATTTTGATGAACCGTCACTTCCAGCAGGTGACATTCATCATGTTGAACACCGTGCTCACCAATTTGTGGCAGCACGGAACCCGAGGCAAACTTCGGGCCATAACATTGCCCTCTAACATAGCCAAAATGCATTTTTGTTTCTCCGGCTCTTCAAACCCAAAATCTAACGTGAGCACCGCGTCCAGTGACCCCAAATTAGCCAGGAATAAACTGTCGTGGCTTCGCTAAGGGCCCGGAACTTAGTTTTGTTTCAACATTTCTTTAAAAGGTTGATTTTAACATAACTTTTAATCTAGACTTCAAACAAGAATATATTGTATATCAAAGTTGCTCTAAACATTGTTAAGACACCAGGGCTCACCTTGGTTGCAGCCCAGATCAGTTGGTTCAACCAGAACCATAATCTTGCCTACTTACACGTTCATATTGCACCAAACCTTTGTCCACACAGATCAAGCTTGATCTGAAGTGAGCATCAAGCTCAGGGGACACTTCTAAGCAACTTTAATATTTACAGTTTTGTCAAATTTTGTAGTTTACTTCATTGTGACATTAATACAAACATTTGGTGGGCATAACTCACACACACATACACAAGCTATATCTGAATTGGGTTCTTTGAAATTTCTGATTCCAGGCCACTCCAACTTGGATCAACTTGATCCCCTCATGTTCTGGAGCTTTTCCCTCTATCCTGGAGCAACCCAGAACTCCCCGGATGGCCGCGGCAAGGTGGGAAGATGAAGCATTTATCTTGAAATTCGTGACTAAGCAACCAAGGGGTCTGGGTCCAAACCACTTGCACCAACAGGTGTCCCTTGCTTCACTAAAGCTTCCCGTGCCTGTGCCCGGCGACAGGGCACGGCGGCGGCGCGGCGGAGCCAAGCTCGGATTGGAGCTTCCTCACCAACAATGGCAACTTTTCAATCTTCGGGTTTTAGGTGCAAATGACAGCACCAATAGCTTCCTACCAAGCTTTTAGGAAGGTCTAGGCCAAACCCCGCCGTCGGAGGTCGCCGGATGGCCGGCCGCCATTAATGGTCTCGAGCTCGGGCCTAACCATGGCATCTTGACTTTCAAGATGCATGGAAGCCATGAAATGGCATGGATGGACTCCCCTCTGTCCCATGAGCATTTCTGGGCATGTGGCCGGCGGCGGAGGGGCTCGCCGGCGCCGGAGCTGCAAGCTCGGCCGAGGAGCATTATTTTACAAATTTAGGGCATCAATTTTCTCCCAAGTTACTAACCCAAATCCACCCAAACTTTGCAGAATTAACCTACATATTCTACAGTCCTGGCACACCAATTTTGGTGCGTTTATGTCAAGTGGTTACCGAGTTCTTAAGAGGCGGAGCTAGCACTAAGGTTCCGGCCAACCTTGCCCAAGCCGGCCATGCAGCGTGCATGGGAGGCTCGGGCTTTGCAGGGGGCACTCTTAGGACATATATAACCTACTTCTAGGGGTATAGGGTGAAAACACTCCATAGATTGGGAGCCTTACCTTGGCCGAGCTCGGGGAAGAAAGGAAGTAGCCGGACTCGATCCCCCCTTGCACGCGCGGCCACGGGCAACTCCAGCAGGGTTCTATGGCACTAAGGAACTCCACAGGAACTTCCAAATCCAACTGGGCTGAAGTTGGTTCCAAGCTTTCCTCCTCTCTCTCTTTCTCGGATTATCTCAAGGTGGTGGTGTCTCCTTGGCTACCCAGCACTTCGGGCGAGGTCTAGGAGATGCAGAGGACCCAGATGATGCCTAGGGTTCCTTCTTGACTCCTCGTGAATGCCCACAAGGAGGCCAAGGGACACTTACACTAAATGCAAAGATTCTTTTGCAAGGTTTCCTCAAACCGGGTTCACACTCAATTCCCAACTCTGGGGTCTTCGCAGGAGACACAATTTGCATCCAACACCCTAAGGAATTAAGCCCCTAACATTTTAACACATAAAATATTAACATTTCTTGCAAAATGATCCATTTTTAGGTGCTTTTCACGTATTTCGAGGCAAACCAAGCGTCATTTCGCGAAACGGACTTCGCCACGACGTTCGGCTCGTCGAGACCTTCAAAATAGGCTACTCGTTTGTCTAATTTGGTGATCATATGAAATCTCGGGCCATAAAGTTCGACGTTTCGCGGTGTGCTGCACGCATCCCGATGCACTCGGAGCGTCAGACGCGAAATCCGACAGTGCCATTGCGTTCAGAACGTCGAAATTAGCTAGGGTTCATTACTCATACCCCTATATTAAATCTTTAGATAGTGAAACGGCCGCTAGTGGTCGCGAAGGGATAAAAACAGGGGTTACTATTCACAACTTAAGTTGTGGGGCCCGCTTCTTCTTTGCTGATTTCTGGAAGATCCGACCGTCGGATCGGAGACATCTGTATATGAAATTTTCATGTTTCGACGAGACGGTCGCAACGGTGATCTCGGATTTTTGAGATCAGATCCCGATCAAAAGTCGATATTTTTGGGCCACTGTTGACCCACTAATTGCCTATTTTTGCTATTTAAATAATTCTGGAAATTATTTTAATCCTAAATTTGGATTTTAAAATCATGGTTACTACATCACCCACCACTTATAAGAAGTTTCGTCCCCGAAACTTAAACTTAAATAAACCACTATGAAACCTCTAAAAGATTCGCAGAGATGACAATCAGTCACAAAGCGTCGTTAACTCTCAGGCTATTCATTTAGACCCAATCGGAATATTCCCCATTACAGGGCAGAGTATTTCTCAGTTCTTTCGAAAGTACGTTGTCGGCCGCCAACGTGCTTACCAAAAGAAAAGTGAAATACCATAGATCTGTCTCCAACAACTTATTGGGGACACCACTCACATCTGAAGGTACATCACATACCTTCCTTTACAGTCTCTATGCCGATGATATAACCTTTACCAAAGGTCACTACCATCACCTGATCAAATCACTAGAACCTAGAATCATTTTCCAATTTCTTATTAAATCCGACATGTAGGCCAAAACTTTAAATCCAATACTTACTGCAAGAACCGTGGTCAATCATTGAACCACAAATACTAATCCAATCTGAGCTCTCTGGCTCCACTGGAACACTGGGCTCACGGTCGAAACCTTGACCGCGGCTAATCCTGCACTAACAACGATTCCCAATCGCGAATCACGAACACATCTAAACTCCAAACCACTATTCCGAAACCCAGCGCTCTCACGTGAACACAAGTCATCCTAGGGTTCGTTCCTAGCCAAACCTAGACATTTTATTCCTATTGCTCTGATACCATCTAATCTGTCACGCCCCGAGTTCGAAAACCAGTGTAAAATTTTTTTTTTTTTTTTAAATCAGAGTTGCAAAAACAGCCAGGGCAATGACAGACCGCCACATATATAGAAGAGTCTCAATCCCCCTTTGGGATTGAGCCTTTCCTATATATGCACGGCTAGCTTGGCAATAACAACAGAGTACTAACTAGGTACCACTATTACAACACATAACACCATTACATACTTACATCAATTTCTCAATTAAATTACATTTATCTCTTTATAACAAATGTACACTTGCACTATCGGCTGTCCAGGGTCAAGCTCTAACTCGGTACCTCACGAACTCGTCCCGACATCCCAACACCCGCTCGTCCTGAAAAACAGTCACCCGAGGGTGTGAGACACACCGGAGTGTATCCCAGTGGGCACGACGAGCCGAGAAATAGCAGATCGTACCTACTGGTATACAATACTAGAGGATAGTAATAATCAGGGGTTAGAGTAACAGGGATGTCATGAAGATCAGCAGATATATTTAATCACAGTTGGAATAAGCAATGATCGCAATTAAGATAACAGTTAGAATAAACAGATAGGCAATCATGAAGATCAACTGATATATAATCATGGAGGTTACAGTTAGGATAATCATCTGGGCAATCAGGAAGATCAACAGATATATAATCATGATAAGATAATTAATGTCAGCAATCAAGACTTGGCATGAATAGGTGAATAATAGTAACCAAATAATCTTATCATGTAGGGATGCATAAAATCAACGAATCAGCAGAAGGTAATGGAATAGCACTGAACAATCATTCATCAAGTATAAATGCATCAACTGAGGAAATATGAAATATACCCAATCATAAGCCACCATATTGGTCTACAAGACCTCAGGGAAACTGCCCAAACTAGCACCAACCTGGCTGACATTCTCCCCTTGGGAGTCACGGGCCTTTCAACAGACCACTTTACCGGTAAAGAACAAAGCGCACGGGGAGCGACCCCGGATATGTTCGTGAAGACAGCGGTGCGGGCGATCAATGCGAATGCTCAAGCTCACGGTCCACTGACCGGGTAATCGGCAACAAGCCGGGAAATCCCCACTGGGATGCAATAGCAAAATCAACTGAATCTCAACTCTCATGCAGGAATAATCAGCAGATAATCAACTGTATCTCAACTCATATGCAAGGTCAAAGGCAAATCTCAACTCAATCAGGCAGACCAACCAAACATACAAAACTGAACACATATTTTGAGAAAATTATTTTGAAAAGTCCAAACCTCGAAGAGCGTTGCCCTCGTCCTATCAAACAAGAACAGACTCAGGCGACCCTACGACGTTTAGTAAAACATTAGTTAACTAAAATTATGTGTTCAGCAGTGTATATTTGATCAACAGGAAAACAACAACTCATATGTCGGAATAATCATCAACTAATCCAATCAAGGATGCAATATCAGAATCAACTGAATCTCAATTCATAGGCAGGAATACAATCAACATCAACTAGATCATGAATCAGGATATAGATACTGATCATCAAGCAATGAAGTGCAAATCAGGTAATGACCAATCAGGCAAAGCAACAAATAGTAATATAACTCAATCAAAGGTAGACAGGCTCAAATATAATCTAGGTTAACAAAAACAGGGGTCCAACCAATACCGTACACAGAGGGCCGAAATGATAAAGCCCGGACCGAAGATAACCCACCTGTCAAAGCGCAGGCGAACAGACCGTATCTGACTAACTCGAAGATCAGAGCTACTGGAACACCTGAATCAATTTATATTATTCAGAAATCAGTTTACTAACCAGTATACGTTGTGATTTTTGCAACTAGATCCCTAGGGTTTTCAAATTCTCACTTTTAGTGCCAATTTGGGCACTGTTTTCGCCCGTTCTTTTAACTGGAAATTTATTTTGATGAACCGTCACTTCCAGCAGGTGACATTCATCATGTTGAACACCGTGCTCACCAATTTGTGGCAGCACGGAACCCGAGGCAAACTTCGGGCCATAACATTGCCCTCTAACATAGCCAAAATGCATTTTTGTTTCTCCGGCTCTTCAAACCCAAAATCTAACATGAGCACCGCGTCCAGTGACCCCAAATTAGCCAGGAATACACTGTCGTGGCTTCGCTAAGGGCCCGGAACTTAGTTTTGTTTCGACATTTCTTTAAAAGGTTGATTTTAACATAACTTTTAATCTAGACTTCAAACAAGAATATATTGTATATCAAAGTTGCTCTAAACATTGTTAAGACACCAGGGCTCACCTTGGTTGCAGCCCAGATCAGTTGGTTCAACCAGAACCATAATCTTGCCTACTTACAAGTTCATATTGCACCAAACCTTTGTCCACACAGATCAAGCTTGATCTGAAGTGAGCATCAAGCTCAGGGGACACTTCTAAGCAACTTTAATATTTACAGTTTTGTCAAATTTTGTAGTTTACTTCATTGTGACATTAATACAAACATTTGGTGGGCATAACTCACACACACATACACGAGCTATATCTGAATTGGGTTCTTTGAAATTTCTGATTCCAGGCCACTCCAACTTGGATCAACTTGATCCCCTCATGTTCTGGAGCTTTTCCCTCTATCCTGGAGCAACCCAGAACTCCCCGGATGGCCGCGGCAAGGTGGGGAAGATGAAGCATTTATCTTGAAATTCGTGACTAAGCAACCAAGGGGTCTGGGTCCAAACCACTTGCACCAACAGGTGTCCCTTGCTTCACTAAAGCTTCCCGTGCCTGTGCCCGGCGACAGGGCACGGCGGCGGCGCGGCGGAGCCAAGCTCGGATTGGAGCTTCCTCACCAACAATGGCAACTTTTCAATCTTCGGGTTTTAGGTGCAAATGACAGCACCAATAGCTTCCTACCAAGCTTTTAGGAAGGTCTAGGCCAAACCCCGCCGTCGGAGGTCGCCGGATGGCCGGCCGCCATTAATGGTCTCGAGCTCGGGCCTAACCATGGCATCTTGACTTTCAAGATGCATGGAAGCCATGAAATGGCATGGATGGACTCCCCTCTGTCCCATGAGAATTTCTGGGCATGTGGCCGGCGGCGGAGGGGCTCGCCGGCGCCGGAGCTGCAAGCTCGGCCGAGGAGCATTATTTTACAAATTTAGGGCATCAATTTTCTCCCAAGTTACTAACCCAAATCCACCCAAACTTTGCAGAATTAACCTACATATTCTACAGTCCTGGCACACCAATTTTGGTGCGTTTATGTCAAGTGGTTACCGAGTTCTTAAGAGGCGGAGCTAGCACTAAGGTTCCGGCCAACCTTGCCCAAGCCGGCCATGCAGCGTGCATGGGAGGCTCGGGCTTTGCAGGGGGCACTCTTAGGACATATATAACCTACTTCTAGGGGTATAGGGTGAAAACACTCCATAGATTGGGAGCCTTACCTTGGCCGAGCTCGGGGAAGAAAGGAAGTAGCCGGACTCGATCCCCCCTTGCACGCGCGGCCACGGGCAACTCCAGCAGGGTTCTATGGCACTAAGGAACTCCACAGGAACTTCCAAATCCAACTGGGCTGAAGTTGGTTCCAAGCTTTCCTCCTCTCTCTCTTTCTCGGATTATCTCAAGGTGGTGGTGTCTCCTTGGCTACCCAGCACTTCGGGCGAGGTCTAGGAGATGCAGAGGACCCAGATGATGCCTAGGGTTCCTTCTTGACTCCTCGTGAATGCCCACAAGGAGGCCAAGGGACACTTACACTAAATGCAAAGATTCTTTTGCAAGGTTTCCTCAAACCGGGTTCACACTCAATTCCCAACTCTGGGGTCTTCGCAGGAGACACAATTTGCATCCAACACCCTAAGGAATTAAGCCCCTAACATTTTAACACATAAAATATTAACATTTCTTGCAAAATGATCCATTTTTAGGTGCTTTTCACGCATTTCGAGGCAAACCGAGCGTCATTTCGCGAAACGGACTTCGTCACGACGTTCGGCTCGTCGAGACCTTCAAAATAGGCTACTCGTTTGTCTAATTTGGTGATCATATGAAATCTCGGGCCATAAAGTTCGACGTTTCGCGGTGTGCTGCACGCATCCCGATGCACTCGGAGCGTCAGACGCAAAATCCGACAGTGCCATTGCGTTCAGAACATCGAAATTAGCTATGGTTCATTACTCATACCCCTATATTAAATCTTTAGATAGTGAAACGGCCGCTAGTGGTCGCGAAGGGATAAAAACAGGGGTTACTATTCACAACTTAAGTTGTGGGGCCCGCTTCTTCTTTGCTGATTTCTGGAAGATCCGACCGTCGGATCGGAGACATCTGTATATGAAATTTTCATGTTTCGACGAGACGGTCGCAACGGTGATCTCGGATTTTTGAGATCAGACCCGGATCAAAAGTCGATATTTTTGGGCCACTGTTGACCCACTAATTGCCTATTTTTGCTATTTAAATAATTCTCGAAATTATTTTAATCCTAAATTTGGATTTTAAAATCATGGTTACTACAGCAGTTCTCATCAATTGTCACATTAGTTCGTCCCAATAGTTCTCATCAATTGGCATATTAGTTCGTCCCAATAGTTCTCATTAATTGTCATATTAGTTCGTCCCAATAGTTCTCATTAATTGTCATATTAGTTTGTCCCAATAGTTCTCATTAATTGTCATATTAGTTTGTCCCAATAGTTCTCATTAATTGTCATATTGGTATGTCCCAATGGTTCTCATCAATTGTCCTGTTAGTTTGTCCTGTTAGTTTGTCCTGTTAGTTTGTCCCAATGGTTCTCATCAATTGTCACATTATTTTAGGGGATTTCTAGTAATCCCAGTGAGCTTGTCAAAAATGAGGTAAGCAACAACCGCCCACCTCCAGCAGCTCAAAATACACCCCAGGTAGTCTCCTGGCAGTCCACAATCCTTAGATCCTGCAAACGAGCGCACAGCTGTTCAATATAACTCACAAAAAGTACAACATTTGCTATTTTTCAGACAGCACGGGAAAAGAGGAGTTTTTCACCTCTAAATAGTGCTCCAGAAAATCCAAAAAAATTACGGTTACGTTCCTCGCGAAGAGTAGATCAAAATCGACTCGTTAAACACCTCGATCTGATGCCCCTACGCTAAGATAAAAATCGGAGAAGTTGACACTGTCCAGAAATTTCCACAGCAAAAAAGGGGGTCAAAGAGGCCTTGGAAACCATGCCAAAAGTGTGAAATGGAGCAAAGTGATCAACACGGAAATCGAAGCCTTACCTCTTACGGTCGTGCTGTCGCAAAAATCGTCCAAAAATTCCTCCTGGTTAGCACACAGGGAATTTCCGACGGAACTGCGACGGGAAATGGGCCTAAAAAGAAAATCGTCGCAATGCGCCGCGTCGCAGATAACTCACTATCTGTAACTCCAGAAATTCTGAGATTTGGAGGAGAGAGAGAAGAGAGAGAGAGGAAGAAATTTCGTAGAGGGCCCAAACTCTGGTTCTCTCTCTAAGGCACGCAAAATAAGGTGGGAATGAGAGGGGGGGTGAGGACTCTTATATAGTGGGCCAAAGGGAATCTTCCCACACGGGATCCAGATTCCGAACAGGAAACACCGAAATGGGCCAACCAGGAAGCGCCACGTGTCCACAAAACAGCAAACAGCCGTGCAAGGACCAATGAAAAATTGCCACGTGGCCACGTGGTGCACATGGCCGGTCCGCGCTCCGGGTTTTCCGGATCCTGTCAGCCAATAGGGGAGCGCCACGTGTCACCTTCCCACGTGTTTCTAGAAGCCGGCCAGCCAATGAGGGAACGCCACGTGGCAACCCTCTTCTTCGGTGCTCCCGGTGCACGACCAGCCGTGGACCGCGCACCCGAGCCCCCTGCCCGCGCCTGCCCGCGCTGCCCGCGCCGCGCGCCTCCGCGCTCTGCCGCTGCGCCGCTGCCCGCCGCCGTGCGCCGCCGCCCGCCGCCGCTCGCCGGTCGCCGGAACAGTAATTCCGGCGGCCGGAGTTACTGTTCCGGCGTGAACAGTAACACAGTGCCAAAAAATAAAAATAAATATACCGTTTCGACCGTTTTCGCGCGCTGAGTCCAAATACGACGTCTGTTTCGCCAAATTCTTATCCGAAATTTTGCCGAAAGCTCCCAAAAAAATCCCATTTGCTCCGATTTTCGCGCCGAGTCTATTTTTAATGTCCAATTCCAATTCTACAAGCTCGGTTTCCCGTATATGCTACCTACGGTCACTGTTTAATGTTGCACAGTTCCTGCGGGAGTCCGGATCATCACATCCTCCTCCACTAAAAAGAGTTTCGTCCTCGAAACAACAATCCTCAGTCCAAAGTCTCAGATAAGTAGGGGTGGGCGTCCCTCAACTCCGACTCAAGCTCCCATGTAGCCTCGCACGCGTCATGATCGCTCCATTGGATCTTTACATAGGGAATGGCCGACTGCGCAATTCTCTTACCTCTCGATCCAGAATTTGCAGTGGGCGCTCCTCATACCTCAATTCCTTGCTAATCTCCAGCGGGGTGAAATCGATGAAGTGTGACGGGTCGAAGACATACTTCCTCAGAGTAGATACGTGAAATACACCAGCAAGTGCAAGTCAGTAGACTTTCAGGAATACATGGTCTCCGACTTGAAATTCTATGTCTCGTCGCCGAACATCGGCATAACTCCTTTGTCGGCTTTGGGCGGTCTGAAGATGTCGTCGAATCACTCGGACCTTCTCTTCTGCTTCTATCAAGACATCTGGTCCCAAGGTCCGCTTCTCACCCACATCATTCCAATAAAGTGGTGATCGACACTTGCGTCCATACAATGCTTCAAGCGGAGCCATCTGAATGCTCGCTTGAAAGCTATTGTTGTACGCGAATTCAGCCAAAGATAAATGTCGAATCCACCCTCCGCCGAAATCCAGGACGCAAGCCCTCAACATGTCCTCCAGGATTTGTATCGTCCGTTCTGACTGCCCATCCGTCTGCGGATGAAAAGCAGTACTGAACCTAAGCTGAGTCCCCAAGGCTGTCTGCAAACTCATCCAGAAACGCGAAACAAACCTAGGGTCTCTATCTGATACAATGGAGGCTGGTACTCCATGTAGTCTTACTATCTCATCTAAATAAAGCTGGGCTAGTCGCTCGAGTGACAAAGTAGTCTGCATAGGCAAGAAATGCGCTGACTTGGTAAGTTGATCAACAACTACCCAGATCGCATCGGCTCCTCCCTGTGCCCTCGGTAGTCCGACCACAAAGTCCATTGTAATGTGGTCCCATTTCCACTCGGGAATTGGGAGACTTTGTAACTTGCCAGCTGGCACTCGATGCTCAGCCTTCACCTGTTGGCAAGTTAAACATTGAGCCACAAATCTCCCGATATCCCTTTTCATGCCATTCCACCAAAAGTGTGCCTTGAGGTCCTTATACATCTTAGTCCCACCAGGATGTAGGGTATAAGGTGTATAATGGGCCTCTCGCAATATCTGCTCTCTAATCTCTGCATCCACTGGCACACACGCTCGGTTCCTGAATCTCAGTATTCCCGAGGCATCTACCGTAAGGTCCCCAGACTGATCACTCGGAATTTGATCTCTAATCCTAGTCAAGTGGGGGTCCTCACTCTGTTTCTCCTTGATCCTGTCTAGCAGAGTGGGCTGCAAGACTAAAGATGTCAGTCTAGCAGTGACCCCAGGGGACACAATCTCTAACTCGAGTCGTCTCATCTCCTCTAATAGCGGTGCCTGGTCTGTGATCAACATAGACAAACTTTGTACTGCTCTCCATACAGATAATGACACCAAAGCTTTAGTACAACTACTACAGCAGCATGCTCTAAGTCATGGGTAGGGTAATTCTTCTCGTAATCTTTGAGTTGCCTTGATGCGTAAGTAATTACCCTCCCTTCCTGCATCAGCACACAACCAAGTCCGCTGTGTGATGTATCACTATAGATCACATATCCTTTTCCCATAACAGGAAGGGAAAGGATAGGAGCGGTCATCAGTCTATTCTTCAGCTCCTCAAAACTCCTTTGACAGTCCTCACTCCAGATAAACTTCACTCCCTTACGCGTCAAGCGAGTGAGGGGTGTGGAGAGCTTCGCAAAGCCTTCCACAAACCGACGGTAATATCCGGCTAAACCCATAAAGCTACGTATCTCAGAAACCGTCGTCGGTCGGGGCCAATCCCGAACCGCCTCAATCTTTGCTGGGTCCACCGCCACACCTGCGGCGGAAATCACATGGCCTAAGAAGGCTACCTCCCGAATCCAAAACTCGCACTTTGCCAGTTTGGCAAACAACTTCTTCTCTCGCAGAAGTTGCAGCACCACCCTCAGGTGCTCCTCATGCTCCGCATCACTTCGGGAGTAGACCAGGATATCATCAATGAAAACTACCACGAATCGGTCTAAGTATGGTCGGAAAATTCGGGTTCATTAAATCCATGAATGCGGCAGGGGCATTAGTCAGTCCAAAAGGCATAACTGTAAATTCATAATGCCCGTACCGTGATCTGAATGCCGTTTTAGGAATATCCTCGGCCTTCACCTTCAACTGGTGGTAACCGGATTGCAGATCTATTTTAGAAAAGACACAAGACCCTTGCAGCTGATCAAAGAGATCATCAATGCGCGGCAAAGGGTACTTGTTCTTGATGGTCACTTTATTTAATTCTCTATAGTCCACACATAGTCGAAGTGACCCATCTTTCTTCTTCACGAATAGCACCGGCGCACCCCAAGGTGATACACTCGGCCTAATAAAACCCTTATCCATTAAATCCTGAAGTTGCGCCTTAAGCTCTCACAGCTCAGCCGGTGCCATCCGGTAAGGAGCCTTTGAGATTGGCGCAGTTCCTGAAACTACGTCAATCACGAACTCAATTTCCCTATCTGGCGGCATGCTAGTCAGCTCAGGTGGGAAAACATCTGGGAATTCACGGGCAATAGGGATGTCCCCGAGTTCCGGTGCCATCGTAGGCCCCTCAACAACACTAGCCATAAAGGCTACACATCCTCGATGGATCATTTGCCTCGCTCGGGAAGTCGAAACCATAGAGGCAAAGAAAGCACTCTGACATTCCTGGTATACTAATATTTTCTGGTCTGGCTCTCTAAAAGTGACGGTTCTTGCGGCACAATCAATAGTCACAACATACCGAGCCAGCCAGTCCATCTCGAGGACCACATCGAAGTCCTTCAGTTGTCTCAGGTCCAATAGGTCTACTGGCATAATCCAGGACTCGATCTAAATCGGGCGGGGCTAACAGCACTCCTCCATGTGCAGAGTGCATTCGGGAATCTACACCTTCCGTGCCCAAGGTGAGAGTTCTATTCCTAACCCTATGCAATGATGTACGTTCTCTACAAATAAAAGAGATGCCCCTATATAGACGAAGTACGAGCCCTTATGCCAGAAAGTAAATCATACCTGCTTCCTCTCGGTCAGCTACAGTAGAATCCTCCGCCAGTGCTAAGTCGTCCCGACTGCTCGACAGCGGTTGTTTCTCTCCAGAAGGGTGGGGGAATGAAACTTGATCTACTTGAAGGTCTGTCGGTGAAGCTCCCGGTCGTAGCTGGGAAGTGGTGGGGACAAACGCCGAAGTAGGTGCCACGGTTATCTCCGAAGGGCACGTAACTCGTAGGTGCCCAGGCTGTCCACACAGATAGCAACGTCCCCACCGTTGATCACAAGTACTAGGAAAATGATGACCTCCGCAAAAGATACAACTGCCAGGAACTCGCAACTGCCGTGACTGCTGCCGCCGCTGAAATCGTCGCTGCGATCTCTGTTGCCTCGATCGTGCCCTTGGCTGAGATATGATAGGGGTCGAGACAGAAGACGGTGCTACAAAGGTTGGGAGGGGGCATGTAGCTCGGATGTGGCCCGGCTGCCCACAACGAAAGCATCGACCCCATCTCAAGTTACAGGTGTGCGACAAATGAGGTCCTTCACAGAATATACATCTGTCTCTGTCGCGAAGCTGTGGCCGTCTCCGAGAACTGGCCTGTCTATCAACATCCGGGGCTGAGCGTTTTCTCTCAAAATGTCGCTCAGGAGCCCTGGCCCTCTCCCCGACTGCCGGATCACTCCTCTGCGCCAACAGCTGCTCCAGGCGCTGGTCCTGTCGAAAGCTCCTCGCCACCAAATGGGTCACCAAGGCCCGCAGTTCCCCCAGCTCAGCAGATACTGCCTGCTCGGGCTCCTCAGAAGGGGTGGGAATACCCCTGGCGGAAAAATGACGAAGGGGCGACATACTGTCACAAGAAGCCACAAATCAGCAAAATAAAATCCCACACGACCCAATCTAGCGAAAGTCAAAGACATTCCCCTATTTCTGTGACTTTATGTTGTCTGCAGCCAACATAACTGTTCACCAGAAATAGGGTATGTCGGTCTCTCTTCACTTACTTGGAAGAGTCAAACAAATAAATCAACGATTTTCGCAAAATGTCACGTCTCTCACGCCCTATTATCCTAGGGTCTGCCAAAAGCCTAGGGTTTCCTAAGTCCCAACTGACCCATCCCTAAGCTCTGATACCAACTTAATCTGTCACGCCCCGGGTGTAAACCGGAACCCGGGCTCGCCAACAGATCCGCTATGCACACGGAATTTCCCGTGTACACGAAGTGCTGGTAACCTGCTCAGATATAATATGAACATAACGGAGCATAATACAGAGCTGAAATAGAAGAACCACATAGTACCTCAGACTGAAAATACAAATAAAACTGTAATAGGTACAATAATCTCCCAGCTCACCAAAATAGTACAACCAGCTGGCGAAAGCCAGTCCTAAAATAAAAGAGGAATACCACAGTCTGAGTAAAGGGTGCAGCCTCTATCTAACAGCTCTCAGTCTCACAGGAGATCTATCTATTCAGCGATTCCCTTACCTCGATCCGCTGCCGAAGGCCTAGCAGCTCCCGCAGATGACTCTGCAAAAATAAGGGAGAAGAAAGAAACAGGAAATAACAATGGGGGTGAGAACTACCAGATAAACCAGCAGCCTCCCCTAGTGGGTAAAAACCTCAACTCTGACGCACCCACTAGGACTACTAGAGGCAAAAGGGAAAAGGGAAAGTGGTAAAATACAGAAGATGCTGAAACAGTAAAACTACCACTACTATGCTGTCAAAACTGTGTGCATGCATCAGAAATAGTATCTGTCCAAATAAACCCAATCTAGATACCAGTAACAACTGGTGTTGCCTGCTCAGCGAAATCTGCACACAAGGCTCGAAACCGCGGGATCGGCCCGCACGGCTCGCATCCCAATATAAGTATCAGACCGGCACACAAGGCTGGGTCCGAAAAAGAAAGCCTACCTCCGGAGTGGCACTCGAGGGGAGCGACCCACACGAGTAAAATATCTCTGTCATCAGTATCACAAGTATCTCTGTTATCAGTATCACAAGTATCTCTGTCATCAGTATCTGTAGCACATATCTCAATATAGCAGGACTAGATCATGACTATGATCAAAGTGGGAAAAACCGTCCACTAAAGAAGCCTGATACCCAATCAGATGCAATAGTACTCAATAAGTGGGAAACATCATCCACTAGAGGAAACCCAATCCCCAGCTAATGCAAAATAAACCAGACTCAACCCCTAATCTGATGCAAGGACCAACATCTGGTCGACCGCCTACTGTCCGCGGTCACCGTAATACCCCACAAGTCCACAATCTAATGCAATCTCGACTACACTATCCCAAACCCCTGCTCATACCTGAGCAACAAGCATCTGGATGCAAAGGACAACAATGAAACATGTTCAAATCCCAATATGATAGTGTAGCAATAAATAGTGGCTAACTAGATGTCCAACCCAGCATGCAATCGTACTTTTCAAAAGCTGTAAAAGGTGTTAAATATTAAAAGAAGATTGATTTACTGGAAAAATTATTTGCATGCGAAATTATAGCCTTTGTTCCAATCACAGTGTCCCAATATAAGTCATCATAAAATCTGTGGGGTCATATTAAATTTTAGAAGAGTTCGTCCCAGCGGTTCTCATCAATTGTCACATTAGTTCGTCCCAATAGTTTTCATCAATTGTCATATTAGTTCGTCCCAATAGTTCTCATTAATTGTCATATTAGTTCGTCCCAATAGTTCTCATTAATTGTCATATTAGTTTGTCCCAATAGTTCTCATTAATTGTCATATTAGTTTGTCCCAATAGTTCTCATTAATTGTCATATTGGTATGTCCCAATGGTTCTCATCAATTGTCCTGTTAGTTTGTCCTGTTAGTTTGTCCCAATGGTTCTCATCAATTGTCACATTATTTTAGGGGATTTCTAGTAATCCCAGTGAGCTTGTCAAAAATGAGGTAAGCAACAACCGCCCACCTCGAGCAGCTCAAAATACACCCCAGGTAGTCTCCTGGCAGTCCACAATCCTTAGATCCTGCAAATCAGCGCACAGCTGTTCAATATAACTCCCAAAAAGTACAATATTTGCTGTTTTTCAGACAGCACGGGAAAAGAGGAGTTTTTCACCTCTAAATAGTGCTCCAGAAAATCCAGAAAAATTACGGTTGCGTTCCTCGCGAAGAGTAGATCAAAATCGACTCTTTAAACACCTCGATCTGATGCTCCTACGCCAAGATAAAAATCGGAGAAGTTGACACTGTCCAGAAATTTCCACAGCAAAAAGGGGGGTCAAAGAGGCCTTGGAAACCGTGCCAAAAGTACGAAATGGAGCAAAGTGATCAACACGGAAATCGAAGCCTTACCTCTTACGGTCGCGCTGTCGCAAAAATCGTCCAAAAATTCCTCCTGGTTAGCACACAGGGAATTTTCGACGGAACTGCGACGGGAAATGGGCCTAAAAAGAAAATCGTCGCAGTGCGCCGCGTCGCAGATAACTCACTATCTGTAACTCCAGAAATTCTGAGATTTGGTGGAGAGAGAGAAGAGAGAGAGAGAGAGGAAGAAATTTCGTAGAGGGCCCAAACTCTGGTTCTTTCTCTAAGGCACGCAAAAAGAGGTGGGAATGAGAGGGGGGTGAGGACTCTTATATAGTGGGCCAAAGGGAATCTTCCCACACGGGATCCAGATTCCGAACAGGAAACACCGAAATGGGCCAACCAGGAAGCGCCACGTGTCCACAAAACAGCAAACAGCCGTGCAAGGACCAATGAAAAATTGCCACGTGGCCACGTGGTGCACATGGCCGGTCCGCGCTCCGGGTTTTCCGGATCCTGTCAGCCAATAGGGGAGCGCCACGTGTCACCTTCCCACGTGTTTCTCGAAGCAGGCCAGCCAATGAGGGAACGCCACGTGGCAACCCTCTTCTTCGGTGCTCCCGGTGCACGACCAGCCGTGGACCGCGCACCCGAGCCCCCTGCCCGCGCCTGCCCGCGCTACCCGCGCCGCGCGCCTCCGCGCTCTGCCGCTGCGTCACCGCTGCCCGCCGCCGTGCGCCGCCGCCCGCCGCCGCTCGCCGCTCGCCGGAACAGTAATTCCGGCGGCCGGAGTTACTATTCCGGCATGAACAGTAACACAGTGCCAAAAAATAAAAATAAATATACCGTTTCGACCGTTTTCGCGCGCTGAGTCCAAATACGACGTCCGTTTCGCCAAATTCTTATCCGAAATTTTGCCGAAAGCTCCCAGAAAATCCCATTTGCTCCGATTTTCGCGCCGAGTCTATTTTTAATGTCCAATTCTGATTCTACAAGCTCGGTTTCCCGTATATGCTACCTACGGTCACTGTTTAATGTTGCACAGTTCCTGCGGGAGTCCGGATCATCACAAGAACCCTCACTTGGGCTAGGGTTATTTATGCTTAGACATCCACACTATTCTTTCATTCCTGGACATAGTGTTATTCTCGCCCGGGTAGTGGGCTGAGAGGTCAGGACTTGCTTTTAGTGTGGGATGCTTTTGCACTCTTGCTTGGGAGCAGAGTGGAGTCTGGTAGTTGTAGCGGGTTGCTTATCTGTGCGAGGAGCCGTTTGGGTAAACGGCAGTCCCGAGAGGTCTTGTTTCCCTTTTACGCTGTCGTGGGAGGGAGCCGTTGAGTAGACGGTAGTCCCGGGCCGTCGAGTATCTTCCGGTCCGTTTTGTTGGGAACCGTTGGGGTTGACAGTGGTCCCAGGTCGTTGAGTGTTGTCCGACCTGTTTTGTTACCCTGAGTTGTGGGTCGTTCCTGGCTGTGGAGTATCTCCAGCCAGTGAGCTTTGTGCTGCGAGCTGTTGGAGAGGCTAGAGTCTCGTGTTTCGAGTTAGCCGATCAGCTGAGTCGTCATGAGTGCTTCGACTGTTGTGCGAGATATTTGGGGATCTTGAGTCCTACCGTTCTAAGAGTGAGCGTGGATTTTGACTAGCCTGCATATGCCAATATTTGATACTCTATGCCGCGCCGTTCTACTCAGTTGGAGTCGCGTCCTGAGATGCCGCTGTGGATACGATGGTTGGCCTGTTGAGGCAGTTTTCCGCAGTTGAGGCAACGATGGGCCTGTTGAGGCAGTTTTGCGCGAGGGATGAGTTAGTCGGACAGGACGCCCCACGTAAATCCCGTCCTCATGTGGATGTGTGGTAGTGGGCAGGAGCGTTCCTAGTCGACAGGCGCAGGCTTGACTGGACCTTTGAGGTAGTCAGTTCGTTTGGGTCGATTGAGCACCTTGGGTGCGAGTGGTCTCATTTACTTTCATCTGTTTCTCTTTTGAGTATCTAGATAGAGGCATGGTAGCTGTAGAGTAGATTCCAGCTTTTCTTGTTCAGATTTCTTTGCCTGTTATCTTTTACCTCTGGTAGACTTGGTGGGCAGACCGTTGGACTTGTTGACGGCACCCACTGAGAACTACTGTGGGAAGTAGTTCTCACACCCGTCGTGGTGTTTTTGTCATGCCCCGGGGTCGAAACTGCGACCCGGGCTCGCCAACAGATCCGCCATCTGTACGGAAACTGCCGCACAGACGAAGCGTCAACCCTGCAAGTCAGATCTAAAGCTAAAAATATGTAGCAGAGCTGAAACTAAAACCAAAAGCTAAAGAATAAAAAACTGAACATCTGAAATAGTAAAAACTCCACTGGTACACAAATCCTCATGGTACATAATCTCACAAGAATAAAGTAAGTACTATCCTCACAAGTCTCTCAGAAGGTCCAGTACAAAAGAGGAAACATAAAATACACCGGATACATTTACCTCAGACTCTCAATGCTGGTAAGGAACTAATCGGCCGCGTCCTCACCTCGAACTGCTGACTCCGCGCGAACCAAGCCGGAACAGCTGCCTCCACCTGTCACCGCAGCAGGTGTGAGATCTACTGCAGAAGGCAGATCTCAGTGGGTACCGTCCCAAAATCCACGGTATGCCCACTAAGTCTACTGGAGGCAAAACAGATAGGTATGCAAATAGATAGATAAAGGGTAAGCTGGAAGAAACTACAGCTAAAATGTCTCAATCAACATGCTCAAGTAAACTCTACTAATACATATGCATACACTCACTACTGCTAACATGCCTCAAGTATCATGCTCAAAGGAAACTCATCTATGAACATACTACGAACTCACTCACACATCACCAAATCCCAAAAGACTGTCCCTCTTTTGGACCAGTCAAGCCTGCGCTCATCTACTGCCACTACGCCCAAACAGGACTTGGTCTTACGTAGGGTGTCCCTCAAGGACTATCTCAGTAACCTCATCGCAGCCTCGTCAGGCTCGGCATCATCATCGCATCCGGAGCGTAGCTCGCGGGGAGCGACCCCGCGAACTCAAGTATCTCAAGTATCTCATAACTGGCATAAAATGCCAGGCTCACCAGGCTATAATCCACGATCAAACAGATCGGTATCTCAAAGCTCAAAAACACAACTCAATCGGAAAAGAACCTCGACTCAAATATGAATAGCCCAAACACTCTCACAGCTATGTCGGAAAACCCTCAACGACTCAATCTGATAATGCACGACCATGGCTGAGTCGGGAAACCTCCACGACTCGATCTGCCGGAACCCCAAGATCCTCGGAGCTAAGTGGGAGAACCACCTCCACCACTCAATCAGAATACGACCCATGATCTAGAGTAATTTCACTATCCCAAAAGAAGCTCAAAATCAAATGACACTATAACTCATCTTAAAACTCAAAAAGAGACCCCTCGGCCCCCAGGCACGAGGTCTAATGCACCCTAAATCTATGCCATACCTCTGGCGAATTTATCTTTTAAAAACCACCTTTGAAAAATGATGTGTTTTTCTTAAAACGGGCTTTCTCGATTTTTAAAACGATTAGGGTGCAAAAATAATGCCCACGGAATATGCGGCTTAGTGTCATATGATAGGAGGAGCATACTAAAAATAATCTGGGGCTCAAATGAATTTTCCAGAAAAGTACAGGCAATTATCATGTTTAATTACAGGAAAAAGACATGATAATTATGATCAAATTGCATTCAATAGCTTTAAAGGGCATTCCACATATTTTGGAGAAATTCCAACCCACCTGGAACGCTTTCCGCAGGCAATCGCTGAAGTCGGTGAAGCGCTGAACCGCTCGCTGCCTCGAATCTGCCGGAAAAAGGAAAACCGCGCCGCGCGCACACTGCCGCGAACCGCGGTAAAATCCTCGGATGCTCATTTAAAGTTCGTGAGTCCTCTACCAAAAATCCGGCACACTCCGATCATCCCCCAGCCAACACACAGCACAAACAAAGGCTCAAGCACATTTAAAGCTCCAATTGCACACTAAAAATAATTAATGTTCACTTAACCACAAAATCCCATAATTCCACTTGCACCCTACAGGTTCACACAGCCGCCACCAAGTCTCATAGCACAAATTAAATACATAATTACATGTTCTCATAAACCCAATTTACATAAATTCAAGTCCATCATCAGCTACCAGGTGCTCACAGTCCACTACCAGTCCCCAACAACACCACACAAATAAAATCCATACAACCCTTACATGCTCCCATGCACCCACACATACAATTCACACAATTACAGTACCTATCAAAAACCACCACACCAACAAGGACCCCAACACACATAGAAATACTAGATCACAAAATCAAGAATTAATTAAGTCCATGACTATCCTCTTATAGGTAACCCACCATTCACCCTCACAGCACTAATAAAACCATCAGCAGTTACTAAGTGTACAAAGTCCCCTTGATATACCACATTTCAAAAGGCCACAACAAATAAACATACCAACACATAAGCTCCTTTTATCCACAGCACACTCCTAAGCTCCATTTGTACACACCCACCAGTCCACCACAAAAAATCTGCATACTAATAATTAGATGCCCACATACACACAATATTAACTAAATCACCCACACTTCACAGCATTAACACAATCCACAAAACTCAAACACCAATTACTTAAATCATCTCACACATACACAAGCTCTGCACTCCCATAATGCCCATCTTACAGAAAAAATCCACTCTTGCACATGCCACAATCACTTAATTCCACACACTCAAACAACAACCTCATATAACCCACAAAAGGATTCCTCTCTCGAGTTCCAACGCCTCGAGCCAAAAGCATAATTCATCCCTACCACACGCTCGATCCAAGCTCCGCTCGGCGCTTCGCCGAAAACCGCGCAACATGCCGTCGTCCTGCGAGAGAAAAAGGGAAAAACAAACCTCGTTAAAAACCGCCCACAAAAGCCCGCGCGACAACGGCCCCGGATCGCTCGCCGCCGCGCGCTCACTGAAACGGCGGCCGCGCGCGCTCGCCGAAACGGCTGCCGCGCGGCTCCAGGGCCCGCCGCGCGGCGCCCTGGCCCGCAGCGCGCGTGCCGCTGCGCGCTGCGCAGCACGCGCGCTGCGCGCCGCGCGCAGCATGCGCGTTGCGCGGCCAGGCGGCAGCGCGGCCAAGCGGCACCCAAGCAGCCCGTTGCGCCTCCGATGCGCGCGCAGTGCTTGCTGCCTCTACCTACACCGGGCAGCCAACCAGGAAAAAAAAGAGAAAAACCAAGCATCCTACAAACTCAAAAACCAAGTTCTCTAACAAATTGCAACATACCTCGATGCACGATGCGCGCGCGCCGCTCGCACCACACGGCTTCGCGCAGAAAGTTCACCATCTCAACTCCCATCCGTATCCTCTCCTTTCCCCATTTTTTCTTCTCCAAGTTCTTTTTTCTTCCTCCTCTTCTTCCCCTTCCTTCACTTCCTCGGCTTCACACATTTTCCTCTGTTTGAAGATGGAGGAGAGGAGGTGATGTGGAGGCAAATAATTAATGGGGTTGCATTAATGGTGGTTGTTGGCTATAATTAATGCACCTCTAAAAAAAACAAATCCCAACCCTGTAATTTAAAATGCATTCTCAATCCACTCTCAAAATCCACTTTTTCTCCATAACAGGCTAAAGCCAAAACTCAACTCCCTAAATTAATTAATTAAATAAATAAATCCCTTTTTAAGCCAACTCCAAGTCACTTATTGCCTTCGGGGTCTCCGCACCGGCCCGAAATCACCCGAGCTCCGCTGTAATCTGAAAATACACATGTCCAAAGATTTTTCTCCTCGAAAAGCTCAACCGTGGAGTCGGTGTGCTAAATCCAAAAACCGGCTCCAAAATTGCCAGTTCCAACTCACTTTTCGCCCTCGAGTCCTCTGCGTCAGTCCGGAATCTCCCGAACTCCGCTGTAAACACATAGTATACCTGTTCCAAGTATTCCCAAATTTTCTGCACTCCACAGTGAAGTCGAGGCTTCCCCGAAGCCGGTCCACTATCGGCACACAATGCCCGGAAAACCCCAAATCAAGCTGGGGCTTCCGCGCAGATCCGAATCAACCCGAACTCATCTGTACACATGCTTTGGACTCGTCCAAAGTAAATCCTCCACAACACGCCATCTTGCGAGGTCGGTGCAATGTCCGAAAACCCGGTGCTCTACAGTTTTTCCCCAGGGACTTCTTCTACTGTTCCTGTGCTCCTGTTGCTGATCCTTCTGGCCGAGGCGAGGGAGTCGCGAGCTAGTTCCCTACCCGTCGTTGGAGTATAGTTGTACCCCTTCAGAGGAGAGCTCCAGTTGATTAGTTTACTTCTTTTACTCTGTTGAGAGACCTTTGTTGTGAGGTATAGAGTTGTACTTTATTTTACAGTTTGAGAGACTGTTGTAGTGAGGATATTTCGTATCGAGAGCTTGTACACTGACGTATTTATTGGAGATATCTCCCTTTTGAGTTTTGTATCAGAGGACTTTTTATACGATCGTATTTGGGAGATGGATATTGTATTATTATCAGTTGTACAGTGTTTGGATTTCAGTTTTTAGTAGTTTACTTTCAGCTCTCTGATATCTGTATACTGTAGATGTTTCTTTCTGCAGGTTTGACGCTTCGTCTGTACTGCAGTTTTCGTACAGATGGCGGATCTGTTAGCGAGCTCGGGTCGCAGTTTCGACCCCGGGGCGTGACAGTTTTCCCCCAAACGGCTCCCGCTACAGACGAAGGATCGACTACATCTACCAGACTCCACTCTGCTTCCCAGCACGAGTGTAAGAATGCATCCCACGCGAAGAAAACCCCAACCACTCATCCCGCTACCCGGGCGAGGGAAAACTGTGTCCAGGAAGGACAAATAAAAGAGAACACCTAACAAGGGTAATTCTAGTCCTTGCTGAAGTTTTTCTAAAGTTTGGTTAAATATACCACATATGACGGGGGTTCTGAGTCAAGTTCCAAGATAACATAAATCTCTAGAGATAGCAGGAACAAGATAACGCATGATCATCAAATAATTCTCGAGTTATCAGCTATCACATTCTAGCATGCCATACAAGAATATCACTATCATGCATGGTCCTATTATAGTAGAAATAATGAACATTCCATCAAACTTGGAGACAGGATCACCCACTTGGAAGCGCACAACTGTCCAGAGTCGTACAGATAAAAAAGTCCAGAAATGACCAAAACACGATATCCTCCAAGCTAACAACACTGTAGTAGTGCTCACAGCGCCCTGGATACAATCACAAACCAATTCTACACTTAAATTCCACAAAAATCCCAAGTTCAAAATCCTGCATGAACAGTCCATCTTATCACGAAATTTTCACCTAAAAATCATCCTCCAAAAATTCCTATAAAAATACCACGGCGATCCTCGCGAAGTGTAGATGTCGATAGGCTGTTGAATCGTCGAAAACCGATGTCCGGATGATGAGATAAAAATCCGCGAAGTGGGTGCTGTCCAGGAATCTCACAGCAAAAAAGTGGCTCAGTAATGCCTCGAAAACCGTGCCAAAAATCCATATCTAGACAAAACACTCAACACAAAAGTCGAAGTAGAAAAAGACTGTCGAGGTAGCTCTGTGGAATTTTTTGACCGAAATGCGGTGATAACGGGCCTCCAACAGAAACACGTCGTACTGCGCTACGATGCCGGAAACGTCGTCGCCGGAGCTTCCAGAAAATCCGAGATTTCACCAGGAGATGCGCGACTCGAAGATCTAGAACTTTCGTTAAGGGACCATAGGCTGAGGAGCTCGAGAAAGGGGCGAAAAATCCCTCCCAAGCTCGGTATTTATAGGCCCAGCCAGCAAAACAGCACCCTTCAGATTTTGGCCCAAAAATTCAGGCGCCCAGAAACTTTCGGGCCGCTACAGTAACGGGCCGGCCCGTTACTGTGCGCGCCCGAAATTCCCAGATGCTGCCACGTGTCCGCCGACAGCACCCCGCACCCGGCGCATGCGCCCCGACCAACGGCGCATCGCCACGTGCCCCGACCGTGGAGCGTGCTCCGCTACGCCCCGACCAACCACGGGGCGCCACGTGGCGCCCCACGTCGTCGGTCAGACCCCCACGCCGCGCCCACGTGCGCGGCCGCGTTGCCGCCGGCGCCGGGTCGGGCACGCGCCCCGAGGCAGCCGCCTCAGCCGGTGGACCGGGTGCACCAGAACCCGCCAACCGCACAACTCAACGTGTCCCCTGGTCTACCTAGCACCAGAGCCGAAAATCCGTGGACCGCGTGCACAACACCGCACCAACCACGAGAAGCCACGTGGCCTACCCTCGGTCCACCGTGCACCCCGCCAAGGCCCGTGGACCGCGCCCGCTGCGCCGGCCAACCGCAGCGCGCCACGTGGCCCGCGCCCGGTGCACGCGCTCCGCGGTGGACCGCGCGCCTATGCCGCCGCCCGCCGCCGCGCTCCGCCGCACTCCGCCGCCGCCGGCGCCTCTCCGGCCGCCGGAACAGTAACCCAAAGCCTCGATTTTCGTGTTTTCCCGTCCGAGCTCCGAAAAATTCAAGTAAATAGTCCATTTCGCTCGTTTTCGCACGCTGAATCCAAATCCGAAGTCCGTTCGGCCAAATTCCACTTCTAAAATTTCCCAAAAATTTTCGGAAGAGTGTACTTGATCTATTTTTTGTGCCGGCTCACATTCTTAGCTCCAATAAGCGCGCAAACACCTCACACACCCGAAATGAACTTCCAGCAAAGAATACAAGCTCCAATAAACCAGAAACTCAATTCTGGGGCCCGACACCCACACACACACACCCAGAAGCCTCCAAACCAACAGTAAACCCTAGAGTGGGGATTCGGGTCCTCACACTCACGGTTACTTACAGTGCTGCACAAGCACCGTGGAGGCGTTAAAGCAAAGGTGAGAGCAAGTTGCTCACGATGACCCGGGGTCCCCGGACATGGCAGGCATTCTTAGCCTGGGGTCCCCGGACATGGCAGGTGCTTGGTTTTGATTTACAGGGAATACGGGGGGGGGGGGGGGGGGGGGGGGGGGGAATTCATGAGGGAAAGCTGGATGCTCGGGTTTATCGGTTTGCTTTCATTTACCGCTTTGTACTTGTTTACATCTACTCTTCTTGTCACTGACTTCCCACATGGTGACAGGATAGGTCGAGGTAGGACCCGGGACGACGGCGAGGCTGCGAACAAAGGAGTTTAGCCCGTTCGGGGCTTGTGACACTTCCTTTTCTCCCTTTAGAATTATCTTGGTTATTTGGTTAGTGAGTTTTGTGATTGCCTTTATTGTGGAACTTTGTGGATGTTAGATTGAGCTCTTGCCTTAGTGTTGAACCATCTTTAATAGGTTTCTATTAGTATTGCATGCGGCATGTTTTCAAGTGGAAAAGTGATTGCGAAAATGGTTTCAAAACTGAGTGTCGTGTGGGCACTGCTTTTAACCTGTGGATTTATCCTTTCAAAGTCATGTTGCCGCCTAAAAGAGATTTGCGAAAACGTTTCTAAAACCGGGTGTCGTGTGGACATCGATTTGGCAAACTTGTGGCTTTATCCTAGTTCAACTTGTGTTAATGTTAGTAGTTGTGATAAATTGTATTTTCCCTCTTTGGCTCTCATCGTAACTGCGTGGTTAAAGTATGTGTCATAATTGTGACGCCGTGCATATACAAAGGAGACTCCGTCCGTTCGCGGGGTGAATTTGTATATGTGGCGGGTCTAGCGCGCACCGGAGGATGAAGTTTTCGAAAAGAAAAAAAAAAGTATACGCTTTTCCACTTATTTTGAACCTCCGGGGCGTGACAGATTATATGGTATCAGAGAAAAACGACTTTAACCACGACAGTCAGTGACCAACATCCACAGCGTGCAATACCACAAGTAACTAACCAATTTGATAACCAAGGTATAGGTGTGTAAAGTACGAGCGTGAGTGCGGGGAAAGAGGGGATAGAGTCCCTGGTTGATCGTAGGTCATGGTATTAGACCAGTTAAGCCTAGGGTTGACTTGGTTTCTTTGTATACATCGAATAATGGCCCGGACTAGGTCATCAACGGAGAACATAGGGGCAAAAAGTACGGTGCCAACACCTGCGGAGTATCTGCTTCTCCGACAGCGACTGCGAGAGATGGCCGGGCAGTTAGCAATCCTTATGGAATAGGTGCGTCAGTTGATGCAGCAGCCAACTACACCAATGGAGGTCGCCCAGGCTCCTCTGCCCGGACCAGCCGCACTAGTGACGGGACCGCTGGTGGCGGACAGCGAGACTATGGTCGCCCCTCCTCCGACCACGGTGACCGGGATACCGTCGGTTCAGCCAACGACGCCTTCAGTAGCACCAACACCAGCAACTTCGAGACCTACGCCGGGAGCCACTATTGGGGACCCCTTGAGAGAGACCGTGGTGACACCTACTCCCAGAGTGTCCGCCGTCGCTGCGGGGGAATCCCCTATCCAGCAAACTGAACGGGACAGGGTGAGAGCGAACTTGACGGATTTCAAAAAGTACGACCCACTCGTGTTTGAGGGAGAGACGACCGACCCTTGGGTCATGGAAAAATGGGTAGACACCATGGAAAAGCTCTTCGAAGATTTGCTGATGGAGGAACATGAACGGGTCCCTTTGGCAGTCCACTTTCTTGAGGGAAACGCCCGCATGTGGTGGAAGACGGTGCGCCCAGACCCCTCGGAGGGCACCGCCCTTCCATCTTGGTCCACGTTCCGAGAAAAACTGTTTGGGGCGTTTTTCTCCAACAGCGTCAAACAGCAGATGGAGGATGACCTGAATCACACCAAGCAGGGAAGTCGGACAGTTATGGAGTACCAACGGGCATTTGTGAGACTAGTCAATTGCGCCCCCTTTGTCATAAGGGACGAATCTCACAAAGCCCGTCTTTTTGTGGACGGTTTACAGAGCGACATCTTTGAGATTATGCAAGCGGCAGATTTGCATACCTTCCAGAAGGTGGTCGATAGAGCCACCACAGTGGAGCGCGGATTTGCGATTACACGAGCCCGACGAGAGAGCTCGGAACACAGCGGGGATAAGAAACGAACTTAGCCTTATTCCATAGGAGAGCATTCCAATGGGAGCCGGCCTCCTAAACATCCGAGATCACAACAAGGAACCAAGAATGTGCCGACGGGAGGACAAAGGCCGGTGGACAAGCCTTGCATCATTTGCGATGGAATACACCAACTGACTGAATGTCCCCAGAAGCAAGACCACTGTTTTCGATGCGGCAAACCGGGGCACTTTCGTTTCAACTGCCCCTTGAAAATGGGGACATCATCCGTAGCAGCATCTACACCTTCGTCTCAGCAATCGGCAGGAGGGAGAGTTTATACGATGACCCACCGGGGACGGACCCACCAGAGGACGTCGTAGCAGGTAATACTCGAGTTTCAGATCATCGTGCTAGAACTTTTGTGTCAACATATGAGCAACCCACTCTTTCACCTCGCTTCGTGTTTTCGCCCTTACCTTAGTTATTAGAAGAAATCTCCATCGTAGAAATAAGTTCGGTCGGACTTTTGGGCTACCCCTCGAGGCAGGTGGACTTGTTTCTTCCTGGCCAGCGAGGGTGGGACGAGTTCTTAGGCTCTAAGAACTAGTGGGGTTTCTGTTAAGGGTTATCGGCGTAGCGCTTGGGGACTAATGGTCACAGCAATCTTTAAGCGGTAGTTGACTGCTTGAAGTTCCAAGTGCGTCTCCGGGAACCGGGCTTACCGGGACTTGTGAACTTAGCTTGTAGGAACGCCCTCTGCTCGCCTTTCTTTTCGTCGTCGTGGGCAAGAAACTTGGTAGAAGGCAGTCGAGTAGCGTTCACGAGTTCAGCATGGATCTTGACGCGAGAAGACAAGAAGTTATGCAACCAGAATAATCCCTATGTGAAGGTGCTGCGGAGGAACCACAAAGGGCGCAAGGCGACTTGGGAACTGGAATCGAATGTGAGGGAGTGTTTTCCAGACTCGTTTGGCGTGGGTTGAAGTTAAGTTTCAAGGATGAAACTTCTTTTGAGGGGTGAGTGATGTAATGTCACGACCTATCCTGTATTTCTTTAATTCCTTTCGGGATGAATTGGTTGTTAGGGGCTTATCTTTACCGAGTTTTCTTAAGTCGATCGTTGCACTGTGCGGGTATTTTTTTAGGATAGAGCCCGAAAAACGATGACCGGTAGTGTGATCGGATCTGAAATCCGACCTAGGGATCTCCCGAAATGGGGTTTTTAAGGTCACGGTAACTTAGCGCGCATCAGAATCCGTGCAAAAGATCTGGCACGCTTTTCGAGAAATTTTGGAATTATTTCGTGGGATTAAATATTTATTATTAAATAATAAATATCCGAATATGGGGATTTTTCCTTTTTACGTACGTATGAAAAGGAAAAATAAAATAAAATAAAATAAAATAAAGTAATAATAAAAAGATAATTATATCTCGTCTACCGAAAGAAAAACTCTAGTTTTTTAAAAGATCGCCTCCTCAAACCCTTCCCCCTGTTACGGCATTTTGGTGTTGGCATATTTCGTGAGTCAAGTCAGTGAGTTAAGTCGGAGTCTTAAAGGGATCAAATTGTCAATTCAGCCTTCGAAGACTCATTGAAGATTCAACATGAGCCCAAGTCAACTTTCAGGTATGATTAAATATTGTTCATGGTGATTAAAGTTCGTTTATAATCATTGGAAACGGGAATTTAATGAAAACCGGTTTAGACTTGGTTTTAGGAACTTGGTTTTAACTTACAACTTTATTTAAGTTTGGATCCCGGTACTTGGTTTGTTTTGGATAAAGTTTATCCTGGAAAAATCAGTTTTTACATTGCGTACCGGAACCACACTTGAAGTTCCTCAAACCCGACACAGAGTTTTCTGAAATTTGTATTGCGTACCGGAACACTGACTCGCGTACCGGAACACAATAGAAAAATCTGTGTTTTGCACCATTGAGTACCGGAACATGATAAGTGGTACCGGTACACAATGTTACCTCGGGAAAAGTTTCCTAAACCGACTCTAATATGTTTCCAAGGGCTATAAATAAACACTTAGGGTTTCTCGAATAGAAGGACCGATACCGAAAACACTCGAGAGCAACCCTAGAGGCTAGGTTTTTATCGTTCTTCTTTTTAGCCTCTTTTAGGTCAATTCGACGGTTCTTCCAAGATCTATCTTTTGTCGAATTGATCTAAACTTTGCTTAGAATTTCTTTCTACGGTTCTTCAATGATAATCTAAGCAAAGGATCACCATCGAAGCCTATATTTCTTATCGGCTGAGTTTGCGTCGTGGATTCGACGTAGCACCGTGGATTCGGTGTGTTGAAGGCGTTTCGTGGATTCGAAACGTGTGCTCGTGGATTCGAGTGGCGTTCGTGGATTCGAACGTGTGCAGTGGACGTGCAATCGGTGGAGCGCAAGGTCCGAAGAACTTGAAGGAGGGGTCGAGTCCGTGGAGTCGGTAATCACCTTGTTATTCTTCAATTCTTAGTGGATTGTTATTGCGTGTTGGTCCCGTGGTTTTTCTCCTGGATTGGAGTTTCCACGTAAATCTCGGTGTGTTGATTTTTATTTTCCGCATTGTTTTTTATTTTTGCACTGAGATTGGTTTTTATAATATTACACCTATTCACCCCCCTCTAGGTGTTTGATAGTACCTATTTAGATCCTTGTGGATCCTAAATAACTCTACAATTGGTATCAGAGCGGGTTTTAGGTTTATCTATCATGTCGGGTGAAAGTGGTAATATTTTTAGACCTCCTCTTTTTGATGGGACCAATTATGCATATTGGAAAGTGCGGATGAGAGCTTTTCTCATCTCAATTGATGAGCGGGTATGGCAAACCGTGGAATACGGTTGGGTGCATCCTGTTGAGGAAGTAGGAAATTCTACTACCCCAAAACCTCGCTCTAGATGGTCTAAAGAGGAAATCGAAAGATCTTCTTACAATGGGAAAGGTATGAACGCTTTATATAATTCTCTTTCCTCGACTGAGTTTACACGAATTTCCGCGTGTGAAACCG
Source organism: Tillandsia fasciculata (assembly GCA_029168755.2). Taxonomy (NCBI): domain Eukaryota; kingdom Viridiplantae; phylum Streptophyta; class Magnoliopsida; order Poales; family Bromeliaceae; genus Tillandsia; species Tillandsia fasciculata. The sequence continues at coordinate 57,567 of JAQOTM010000733.1, forward strand.
CGAAGGAAATTTGGGATATTCTCAAAATTACACATGAGGGTACTAATCTTGTAAAAATTCAAAAGCTCCAGATGCTTACAAGTCAATTTGACTCTATTCATATGGAAGAGCATGAATTGTTTACAGATTATTACACTAGACTTCAAGATGTAATTAATACATGTGCTAATTTAGGAGAAAAGATCCCGGAGTCGAAAATTGTAAGAAAGATTCTTCGGACTCTTCCGGAACGGTTTAGGGCAAAGGTTACCGCCATTGAAACCGTTAGTCATCCGGATGAGATGAGTGTAGAGGAATTAGTAGGTGCTTTACAAACTTATGAGATGACTTTTCCTACTAATCAAAATTCTTCCAAGTCTTCTTCTAAGCTTACAGGTATTGCATTCAAATCAACAAAGGAAGAAGATGGCGAATCGAGTTCCGACGATGAAATCTCTTTTGCCGATTTGAAGAACAATTGGCGCGGATCACAAAGAAATTTCGTCGGAAATTTTGGAAGAATCGAACCGATGGATCTTCATCCACGAGACCATCTAAAGGATCATCGGGTTCTAAATCCTCTAAACTCAAAGGCGTTGCAAAACCTTCTAAAGAAAAAGAAAAAGATGATTTCGAAGGGGAAATCCGATGCTATCGATGCAAAGGCTACGGCCATATTTCAACGGATTGTCCTTCTAAGAAATCATACAAAAAGAAGGCTTTGCAAGCAAAAACTTGGGACGATTCTAGTTTCGATGAATCGACCTCAAGTGAAGAGGAAAAAGAAAAAATTGTTGCTTTTCATGCCTCTCAAATTCCCTCTTCTAATTTGTGCTTATCATCTTTAGTCACTGACTCTATTCCTTTGATTTTGCAGTCATCAAGTGAGGGGGAGTCGGACGAAGAAGAACTCGTTGAGGCATACCAACAACTTCTTGCGGAATCAAAGAAGATGGCCAAGCATATCAAGAAGTTGAGGAAGCAACGACTTGAAGTTCAAGACGAGAATCAAGCTTTAAAGATCAAACTTCATGATCTCGAGGAGGAACAAGGACGTTTATTGGATAACAATAAAATCCTCCAAGAAAAGTTAAACCAATCGGAGACAAACGCTAAATCATATATGGACAAGATTGGTTTTCTTGAAAAGCAGTTTGAAGAAATTCATGTCACCAACCAAGCTTTGACCAAGCAAGTTCATGAACTCAAATCCGACATACAAAGGCTTTCAACCGGTTCCAAGAAACTAGAAAGTATGTCCGGATTAGGTCAAACAAGCAAGGTTGGTTTGGGATTTAAAAAGGACCAAACTGTGCATGCTTCAAGTTCCACAATGAAATTGAAAGGAAAAACTTGTCACCTATGTGGACTTGAAGGACATTTGGTGAAGAATTGCCCGAAAAAGAGAAAGAAGAATCCTTCGGCAACTTCATCTACGGAGCGAACTCAACGGAATCAAAAGACACATCAAGTCAAAGGAGTTCACTCAACCCACCAAAGGTCCGAGCCACAACATCAATCATACAAGTGGATTATTGCGAGGCAAAGACCTAAGGTGGATCAACAGTCAAAGCGGACAACCCCCGGCCACAACGAATCAAGACAACCCAAAATCCAGCGATTTTGGATTCGGAAAGGTGATATCTTTCCTTGTCTTAAGTTCTAAATAGCTTTTGACTGTATGTAATGCTTTGATTGGTTTTTCCCTTCATATTTTTCTTAATCTTTGCATTACATGTTTTTCAATGCTCTTTGTTTTTATACTTTGTTTTTGAACAAAAGGGTTTTTATCGAACAAGTGCATTGAATAAAAAGGGTTTCACGTTCATTCACTCCAAATTAATTTTATATGGATTATCAACTTGACTCCATATTCATAATCTTGAAGATACTTCATTTTTTTTTTAATTGAGCATTGGTAATATTGACTTTAATTGCATCTTTTCACGCATTTAGAAATCTATTATGCTTTTGACATCATAATATTTCGATGTTGCAATGATCATTTATGTTAATTAATTCATCTTTTAAGTGATCAAAGTCAATTTCTCTCTCAATGATCTCTTGGTATAGTCATTATCTTATTTGACTATTTAGTCGAGTATGAATGCGGGATCAATTTTTGGTTGAATACCTTATATATTAAATAATTGATAGCCAATTGAGGGGGAGTCAAAGAAAAGTAAAATGCTCAAAAGATGTGGAAAGAGTTACATCCCAATGAGGAGTGTGAAAACTACCACCACATGGAGGAAAAAGATACCCCATGTAAACCAAGCATGGTTTTGTCAATTTTGATGCATGATTGAAATACTTGACTCTGTCAAATTTCAAGGTTGGTATAAGGTGGGATTTTTAACGAAAGATGCTCAAAGAGCCACTCTCTTCAACAGATTGTCTAGATATATTATCTAACTTATCTGGGATTTCAAACATCTATTGATCTTGGTATTTCATTTTCTTTACCAAATTAATGATTTGATAAAGGCATTACGCATAAGATCATGTTAGATGTGATTGAAGTTGTTCAACTTTAAGGGTTTTAATTTTCATAAATTTTCGTTTCATTTTTGAGTATTTTTGATAGATTTGGTATAATCTATTTCTTGTTGCATGAAACGATGACTTTTGTTTAAAGTTGATGAGCTAAAGTGCTTACATACTCTTTCTGATTTTTATTTTTCTAAATTATTCTAATAAAAGAAATTTGGATTGAATGACATCTATGTGAATTCATTGTTTTTCAAAGCACTTAAATGGATTTCTTGATGGTATACAAATCGGTATTTGAAAAGATGACAAAATTTGGATTTGTTTCAAGAAATTTTTGCTTTTTGGCTCTGTTGTTCCGGTACCTGCTTTTTAGTACCTGGAAATCCAATCCGGATTAGAAAATCCAGTCCGGAACCCGAATGTGAATTTTTCTGGTTTTCACTTGCGTACCGGTACTACCTTTTTAGTACCGGAACTACATTGCGGATCCGGATCACCCTCTGTTTTTCAATCCGGAGCCCGAACGAAGGATTTTCGGTTTTTGCACTGCGTACCGGTACGCGACTACTTGTACCGGTACGCGATCTGGATTTCTTTATATTCCGGAACTCCAAGGTTTTTAATTCATCTCTCCCATTTCAAAACACTCCCTCTCTCTCTCTAAAACATCTCTAAGGGTATTTTCTTCAAGATCAAGAGATTTGTTGCTCTCATTTGTAAGTTTTTTTCATGAATCTTGCTTTCTTTAACTTCAAAACCCTAGTTCTTAGGTTTTGATGTTGTTTTTAGAGATTTTTGAATAGATCTTTGCTTCAAATGAAATCTCTTGCATAAATTACCCTTAATTCATGTTTAGAACATATTTGATACATCTCTATGCAATTAGATTCATGTTTCCATGCTTATTTGCTTGAATCTAACATTTTCATATGTTCTTAACATAGAAAAATTGAGAATTAGGGCTGTGACACCCCCGGAATTTGGATTAGTCCTCTATATAAATGATATAATTTGGATTAGTCCTCTATATAAATGATATAATAGGACTAAATCTCTAACCCGGCTATAGCATTTTGGATGGTAGCAAGATCCAAGAGGAACATGAGAGTTAAGCGTGCTAGAGCTAGAGTAGTTCTAGGATGGGTGACCCCCTGGGAAGTTGGGGCGTCACAGTTGGTATCAGAGCCATTCACCAGCCGGAAATGTGAGATGAGTCTCGGCTGAGCCAGGGTTATATAGCGGGTAGAGCGAGGCTCCCCGGCTAATGACCGTTGTGAGTGGAGTGCAGCTCCTCACAAGGTCGGCTAAGGCTAGCGAGACGAGTCTCACATCGCCTGGTGCTTGTGAGTGTGCTTGAGCCTGACGTGGACGTCAGGGCTTAAAGGGGGGAAGAATGTGACACCCCCGGAATTTGGATTAGTCCTCTATATAAATGATATAATTTGGATTAGTCCTCTATATAAATGATATAATAGGACTAAATCTCTAACCCGGCTATAGCATTTTGGATGGTAGCAAGATCCAAGAGGAACATGAGAGTTAAGCGTGCTAGAGCTAGAGTAGTTCTAGGATGGGTGACCCCCTGGGAAGTTGGGGCGTCACAAGGGCTTTTGATGTAAATGAATTTTGAATGATGAATCATCAATTGTGACATGTTTAGAATGTTTCTTAGACATGTTTAAACCTTTCTATACGATCAAATCATAGTGCATTGTGTTCTTTGTAGGAAATGGCTTTTTCATGGCTACTTGCACTGGTAATTTTGATGGCCACTGGAAGTGGACGTGGTCGCGGTTCTGGAAAGAAAAAGGCGACGAAACGATCACGAGATGAAGGGACGACAAGCTCAGATTCTGAACATTCATCAGAATATGAAGAGGAAACGGTTCAAGGAAAGGGGAAAGCACCTATGGCTCCAAGGAAAAAGAAGGGTGCGGATTCTCCTCCGCGTAGAAGTACCGGTGGACCGGTAATACGCGACCGCTCTCAACGGAGATCTAATGTTGATGAAGGTGAACAGCATGTAAGTGCAAAACGTCGTGCCAGATTTGCAAACCGTACATGCATTGGAGAGCGTCACGTGAATTTCAACGAGCTATGTCGTGAGGTGCCAGACTTTGCAAGGCTCTTGGAACGAAGTCATATTCGGCCACTTGGCAGAGTTCAACCAAAGATGGGTTTTTGTGTTGAGATCATCAGGGAATTCTATATGAGAGCTAACATACTCCAAAAGGACCATGACACAGGGGCTTTTATCATTGAAACAACAGTTAGAGGCGTCAAGTTTGACATTACTCCAGCAGTAATTGGGGCAAACCTTGGACTAGCTGTTGATACTTCTGGTCTTTACTACACAGATGGTGATTTCCAGCATGACACCCATTGGGACACTGTTGTGGATTCAATTTGCAAGTCAGGGACACACTCAAATAGGTCATATGTTGAATCAAAGGACCTAAAACCAGAATATCATATTTTGTCCTTAATCGTCTGCTACAACTTATTGCCTACAATGGGGACCAAAAGGATTCGATGGGATCGATTGCTACTTCTCTTTTTCCTTGGTCACCCGGAAAATGCAAATGGAATCAACATCAACATTCCATTTCTAATTTGGCAGCAAATGGTACATGTCATTGAGGGATCAAGGCAACGTGACCTTCTACCGTATCCAATCTTGATTACTCGTATTCTGGAAGACCACGGTGTTGACATTTCTTGTACCAAATTTGACTACGGCTTAGGCTCAATCGATGGAATCACGTTAGCCAAGTCAGTTAGCACTTTGAAGACATTTGGACACACAAAGGACTATGCAAGTGAAGCGACTACGAGCGCACCGCCTCGCCAAGAATCTCCTGAACCAGCTGAAGTGGTAACTCTTCAGTCTTTGCAGAAAAGGATGGAGCAAGGCTTCAAGAAAATCGAGGATGGTTTAAAGAAGATATTCAAAATCCTTGGGTGCAAACACGACGATGTGGTCACTGGAGCAACTGCACCGAGTACATCTCATGGACCTACATCACATGAGGACGAAGATGATTCAGATCAGGATGAGTGATTTCTTTTCCTTCTTGTTTTTAGTTTCTTTTCATTTTATAATGAACAAGAACTCTAATGGGCATGTAACTATGAACGTATCCTGCTAGTATGTTTCTTTTTGTCTATTTTGATTGTTTGACAATTTGTGACAAAAAGGGGGAGAACAGAAAATATTGATTGAATCACAAAGGGGGAGAACATAGATGCTCAAGACAGGGGGAGAACATGGAGAACATGGAGAACATGTCAAGACAGGGGGGAACATGGAGAACATGGAGAACATGTTGGAATGCTCAAGATAGGGGGAGATAAAGAAAAGATTGAAAGAGCCACAAAACAAAAGAACCAAAAGGAAGACGAATCAAGTGTAGGATTTTAATTTCTAACGACTAACATTTGATTTTGTTTGGAGTTTTGTTTTGCAGGAATTACATCACTTTAAGACTCCAAGTCCTAAGTCATAGAGTATGTTCTAGGACTGTTTGGTTCAAATGTAATTTTGTATTTATTGGATCTTTCACGCAAAGAAAATCAATGTTTTGGTGATGACATTGAATTTCGAATTTTTTGGTTTAAGATGAGTGACTTGAGCGCTTTTATGTATTTTGGGGTTTTGTCACGAAATTGCCAAAGGGGGAGATTGTTACGGCATTTTGGTGTTGGCATATTTCGTGAGTCAAGTCAGTGAGTTGAGTCGGAGTCTTAAAGGGATCAAATTGTCAAATCAGCCTTCGAAGACTCATTGAAGATTCAACATGAGCCCAAGTCAACTCTCAGGTATGATTAAATATTGTTCATGGTGATTAAAGTTCGTTTATAATCATTGGAAACAGGAAATTAATGAAAACCGGTTTAGACTTGGTTTCAGGAACTTGGTTTTAACTTACAACTTTATTTAAGTTTGGATTCCGGTACTTGGTTTGTTTTGGATAAAGTTTATCTTGGAAAAATCAGTTTTTACATTGCGTACCGGAACCACACTTGAAGTTCCTCAAACCCGACACAGAGTTTTCTGAAATTTGTATTGCGTACCGGAACACTGACTCGCGTACCGGAACACAATAGAAAAATCTGTGTTTTGCACCATTGAGTACCGGAACATGATAAGTGGTACCGGTACACAATGTTACCTCGGGAAAAGTTTCCTAAACCGACTCTAATATGTTTCCAAGGGCTATAAATAAACACTTAGGGTTTCTCGAATAGAAGGACCGATACCGAAAACACTCGAGAGCAACCCTAGAGGCTAGGTTTTTACCGTTCTACTTTTTAGCCTCTTTTAGGTCAATTCGACGGTTCTTCCAAGATCCATCTTTTGTCGAATTGATCTAAACTTTGCTTAGAATTTCTTTCTACGGTTCTTCAATGACAATCTAAGCAAAGGATCACCATCGAAGCCTATATTTCCTTATCGGCTGAGTTTGCGTCGTGGATTCGACGTAGCACCGTGGATTCGGTATGTTGAAGGCGTTTCGTGGATTCGAAATGTGTGCTCGTGGATTCGAGTGGCGTTCGTGGATTCGAACGTGTGCAGTGGACGTGCAATCGGTGGAGCGCAAGGTCCGAAGAACTTGAAGGAGGGGTCGAGTCCGTGGAGTCGGTAATCACCTTGTTATTCTTCAATTCTTAGTGGATTGTCATTGCGTGTTGGTCCCGTGGTTTTTGTTACGGAATTTGAGTTGGCGTATTTCGTGAATGTATTAAGTCTTGAAGATTGAAGATGAAGAAACTTTGGATCGTATACCTCAATCTCAAGAAAGAAGAATTCAAAAGGATCAGGTACGTTTAACTAAAGATTTTTGATGATCCGAATACTTCTTATAGTGTAGAAACACCTGGAAGAATTTTTAATTGCTTAAACATCAAAAACTGAACATGGGACATGTTCAGGATCCGGATTGGACTCGGCAATCCGGATCCCGAAAGGTGTTGGTTCATACACTGGTTCAATCCGGATCGCAGCATCCTCTGATCCGGATCCCGAACACTAGTTTTACCTGTTGCTTCCTCGATCCGGATCAGGACTTGCAATCCGGATCCCGAACATTGATGTTCTGGTAAAACTGTATGAACGATCCGGATCGGACTTATGATCCGGATCCCGAACAGGCATTTTCTGGAAATCGTCTTTCTTGCTTCTGCAATCCGGATCGTCAATTCCAATCCGGATCGCCGTCGGTAAAATTTCCAGAAAAGGCTGTTTTTGATCCTATCTTCTTCCAAGGGTTTCTAACCTATAAATAGGCCCTGTATTCATTTCTAGGGCATCCGCTATTACAGAAGAAAATAGCCGAAAAGAAAAATCCACATATATAGAGAAGAAAGGAAATCAATAGATTTATTCTATGTTTCTTCATCTATATTGATTGATTTGATTCTAGGTTTTCCATACTCACATTTTGAGTAGAATCAAATCAATGAATACTTAGATGGTATTTCCGATCTATCTTTAATCTAAGTATTCGGCGGATCATCACCACCCAAACAAACAACGATTTACCCCAAAATCGGCGCGTGGACTCGCGTGGCCTTGTGGATTCAAGGTGCAACCGCTCTCGTGGATTCGGAGCGAGGTACGTTCGTGGATTCGAAGCGTGCCATTGGGTGAAGACCGTGGATTCGGTCGGACGTCGTGGACTCGACGTTGGACGCTGTGGATTCAGCGTTGGGCGCGGATCGTGGATTCGAGAAGCGTCGTGGAGCGAGCGGGAAGATCTACTAGGAGCGTATGGTAAAAGGTTGAGTCGTCTGTGAGTACGTTATATCACCTTGTACGTGTGTTAATTCTAGTGGATTTCGCCGTGTTATCGGTCCCGTGGTTTTTTACTCCGGTTTGGAGTTTTTCCACGTAAAAATCTTGCGTGTTCTTTTATTTTTCCGCATTGGGTTTATTTGCGCAATGATTTTTTGAGTGTTTATTGTTTACACCTATTCACCCCCCTCTAGGTGTTTTTTCCCCTATTTAGATCCAATTACTTATAACCCAACAAGTGGTATCAGAGCGGGAATAGGGTTGTAAACAATGGTTGAAGGTGGAAACATCAATCGACCCCCTTTCTTTGATGGAACAAATTATGCGTACTGGAAAGTGCGGATGAAAGCCTTTTTAATTTCCATCGACGAAAGGGTGTGGCAATCAATTGAATTAGGATGGTCTAATCCAACTGAAATTTTAGATGATGTTCGCACCTTAAAACCTAGGTCGAAATGGACCAAGGAAGAGATAGATTATCTTCTTACAATGGCAAAGGAATTAATGCTCTATTTAATGCTTTGTCACAAACTGAGTTCTCTCGCGTCTCGGCATGTGAGACTGCGAAAGAAATCTGGGATGTTCTTCAAGTTACGCATGAGGGAACTAACCTAGTGAAGATTCAGAAACTGCAAATGCTCACGAGCAAGTTTGACTCTATCTCTATGGCAGAGAATGAATCTTTCACTGACTATTACACACGATTGCAAGACATCGTAAACTCATGTGCTAACTTGGGAGAGAAGATTCCAGAATTTAAAGTTGTAAGAAAAATTCTAAGAACTCTTCCTGAACGATTTCGCCCGAAGGTCGCAGCCATTGAAACAATTAAACACCCGGACGAAATGCGTGTAGAAGAATTAGTAGGTGCTTTACAAACTTATGAAATGACATTTCCTACTAACTATTCTTCTGGAAAGGCATCCTCTTCTAAGTCTTCAGGTTACGCATTGAAATCAACTAAAGAAGAAGACGCGGATTCATCCTCCTCGGACGACGACGAGAACCTTTCTATGGAGGACTTTGAGAAGCAGCTCGCTCTCTTGACAAGGAAGTTTCGCCGCAACTTTCGAAGGGGTAATTCAAGCAAAACTCCATCCTTCGGAAAGTCGAAGAAAGGCAAGGGTTTTCAAGCTACAAGTCAAGAAAGCAAGAGAACTTCTCAAAGGATAAGAAAAGTTCTGAGGGACAAGTTCAGTGCTTCAAATGTCGAGGCTACGGCCACATTGCAACGGAGTGTCCCAACAAGAATCCGGCAAAGAAGAAAGCGATGCAAGTCGTTACTTGGGATGACAACTCCACGTCAAATGAGTCATCCTCAAGTGATGAAGAAGACAACGCGACAGCTTTCCACGCGTCCACTACATCTTCACCCTTCATGTGCTTAATGGCAAGTACATCCGACTCACTGTCCAACTCCACTGTTGAAAAGATTGCAACGGACGATGAATCAGATGATTCGGAAGGTGAAGATTTTGCTCTAGCCTACCATAAGCTTTTGAGGGATTCAAAGAAACTGGCTAAGCAAAACAAGGGGTTGAAAGGGAGATTGCAGGATCTCGAAGAAGAAGTAAAAAGGGTAACCTCTCTCTCAACCGATCTTGAAGTGGAAAGGGATAATCTGATTAAAACAAATGTTTCCCTTCAAGAGTCCAATGAGCAACTCGAGAAGAATTATATGGATATGGTGAACAAAGCGAATTACTTCTTGAAGCTCAACGGCGAGGCTCGACAGGAAAAATTGGAAATGACGGAGACCATACGCCAACTGAAGGATGACTTAAAGAGATTTTCTTCTGGAAGGAGTAAGTTGGACAGACTTCTTGGTCTTGGTCAAAGAAATAAGTTCGGCCTCGGATACACTCAAACTGGAGACATTCCAAGTTCGAGTGGGACAGTATTTGTGCCTCAGTCGGTATCTCCTCCTCCGACACCGGAATTCACGACAAGCAACGACAACAAGCCTACTACATCCTCCTCGGGATCGACAAGACCTAAGGTATGTTTTCGTTGTGGCATTTCAGGGCACATAAGGAGAAATTGCAAGACGGAAGCCAAACGCACACCTCAAGCACCTCTTGCAATGACTACCAAAAAGGCTATTCCTCGAAAATCAACTGCAACTCAATTGAAGGAAAAGAGCCTTGGTAGTACACCGCTCAAGACGACATCATCAAGGAGCAGCAATTCTTCAAGCAAGACGCTCTCACCTAGGAGATCAACTTCACGATCATTACCGACGCACTCCAAAAAGGTTTGGGTGCGCAAAGGTGAAATTTTCCCTTGTCTTGCTACCAATGTTTCCTTGCATGCATATGATAGTTCGTCTTGGTACCTGGATAGCGGGTGTTCCCGTCATATGACCGGTGATAAAAACTGTTTTCAAACATTTGAGAAAAACTCCGGAGGACTTGTTGTTTTCGGAGATGGTCGGTCTTCCAAAATTGTTGGAAAGGGAACGGTAGCTATTCCAGATGGCCCGGTTCTAGATAATGTGTTATTTGTTCATGGCCTTAAGACTAACCTCATAAGCATAAGTCAACTTTGTGATAGTGGTTATTCAGTTAATTTTTCATCTGATAAATGCACTGTAACTGACATGAACCATGCTTTCTTTTTAAAGGGGGTTAGATCAGAAAACAATTGTTATGTAGTTCCTCATAAGATTTCTGAAAAATGTAACCTAGCATCTTTGAAAAATGAAACACTTTGGCATGAAAGGCTAGGTCACATAAACTTTAAGGAACTTGCTAGAATTTCGAACAAAGATGTGGTCAAGGGGGTTCCGAAACTTTCTTTTGAACAAAACCTTGTGTGTGGCGGTTGCCAAAAAGGAAAACAGTCTAGGACTGCACACAAGAACTTGAACCACATAGGTACAAAACGGCCTTTGGAACTTTTGCATATGGACTTAATGGGGCCAACTCGTCAACCATCTCTGGGAGGTAAATGGTATATTTTCTTATTGGTTGATGATTTTCTAGATATACTTGGGTAGCATTCTTAAAAGAAAAAGCTGATACCTTTGATTCTTTTCTCGAAATCTGCAATCGTATTATGACTGAAAAGAATGATAGGATTACTCGAGTTAGGAGTGATAGAGGTGGGGAATTCATAAATTCCAAATTCATTGATTTTTGCACTTCTAATGGCATTAAACATGAATTCTCTGCACCTTACACACCTCAACAAAATGGTGTAGTCGAGCGCAAAAACAGGGTCGTACAGGAAATGGCACGTGTTATGCTTCACAGCCGGAACTTACCTTTTTATTTTTGGGCTGAAGCGGTGAACACTGCTGTTTATGTTATTAATCGCGTGTATTTGCGCCCGGGGACATTGAATACACCATATGAACTTTGGTTTTGTAGAAAACCTAACATCAAATATTTTCGTATCTTTGGGAGTCGGTGTTTTATTTTACGTGATCGTGAGAATCTTGGAAAATTTGACTCTCGAAGTGACGAAGGGATTTTCTTAGGTTATTCTACAAACAGCAGAGCATATCGAGTTTTTAACTTAGAATCTAAGACGATCGTAGAATCGATAAATGTTAAGGTAGATGAAGCTTTTCACTTTGAATCTGAAAAATCTACCCTCGATATCTCTCTTGATGATGATACACCTGCTAATGCATCTTCTTCTAACAATTCTTTCGATAATAATGATGCATCTAACGGTTCTTCAAGTTTATCTGATGTGCAGGAATCATCTCGTGTACCTCCGTCTACTCCTCTACCTCAAACGTTACGCATCTCCAAGGATCACCCTGAATCGAACATCATTGGAGATCCACAAGAAGGAGTTAGAACACGGAGACAATTGGTTTGCGGATTTGCATGCTATGTATCTCAAATCGAACCAAGGAATGTTGATGAAGCTCTCCAAGATGACTACTGGATTAAAGCAATGCAGGAAGAGCTCCATCAATTCGAGCGAAACAAAGTCTGGGAATTAACGAAGCCTCCGAAGCAACACAATGTGATAGGTACCAAATGGATCTTCAAGAACAAGAAAAATGAAGAAGGTACTATCATCAGGAACAAAGCAAGGTTAGTTGCTCAAGGCTACTCTCAAGTAGAAGGTATAGACTTTGATGAAACTTTCGCCCCTGTAGCTAGACTCGAGTCCATTCGTATATTGTTTGCGATTGCTTGTCATTTTAAAATCAAATTATTTCAAATGGACGTTAAGAGCGCCTTTTTAAATGGGTTTTTAAATGAGGAAGTTTATGTGGCTCAACCGAAAGGTTTTGTGGATCATAAACTACCTAACCATGTTTTTCGTCTGAAAAAGGCTCTTTACGGTCTGAAACAAGCACCGCGAGCATGGTACGAAAGGTTGACAAAGCACCTTTTGGAAAAGGGCTACACTCGAGGGGGAGCTGACAGGACTCTCTTTGTGAAGCATTATCAAAACAATTTCATAGTTGCTCAAATCTATGTCGATGACATTGTTTTTGGCGCAACAAGAGATAATGATGCTTCTAAATTCGCGGAGACCATGGAAAGCGAATTTGAGATGTCCATGATGGGCGAATTGACTTATTTTCTTGGATTACAAGTTAAACAAAACGATGAAGGAATTCACTTGTGTCAATCCAAGTATGCACTGGAGTTGGTCAAAAAGTTTGATCTTGAAAATTCTAAGGATTTTCCGACTCCAATGGGAACTAGCCATAAGGGACTTGGAAGTGAATCACATAGTGAGAATGTAGACGAGAAACTGTATCGCAGTATGATTGGAAGTCTACTATATCTCACGGCTAGTCGCCCGGATATATCCTTCAGTGTTGGGATTTGTGCGAGATATCAATCAGCACCGAAGGAGGTTCACCTGAAAGCGGTGAAACGGATCATCCGATATATCAAAGGTACAATCAATTTCGGAATTTGGTATCCTATGGGAACGACTTTGGATATTGTTGGATACTCAGATGCCGATTGGGCTGGATCAGTGGATGACCGGAAAAGCACGAGTGGTGCATGCTTCTATCTTGGCCATTGCCTTGTTGCATGGCACAGTAAAAAGCAGAATTGCATAGCACTCTCGACTGCCGAAGCGGAGTACATTTCTGCAGGAAGTTGTTCAACCCAATTGATTTGGATGAAAAGCGTGTTGAGCGATTTCCGGATTTCAACATCTTCGGTAACCATTTTATGTGACAACACTAGTGCTATTAACATTTCTAAAAACCCTGTGTTGCACTCTAGAACAAAACATATTGAACTTAGATATCATTTTCTTAGAGAGCTAGTTGAATCAAACATTCTTCAACTGTCATATATTTCAACTGAGGATCAATTAGCTGATATCTTAACAAAACCTTTGGATCAAAAACGTTTTATTCACTTGCGTAAAGCAATTGGCATGCTTTCCTTGAAATAACCTTTTTGAAACCTTTGCTTAGGTTAGGTTTTGTTTTTGTTTTTGTTTTGTTTTGTTCTTTATCTATGTTTTGTACATAGGACATTAATTGAGCATAAATCATAATTGACTTTAATTGCATCCTTTTATGCATTTAGAAATTTATTATGCTTTTGATGTCATAATATTTCAATGTTGCAATGATCATTTACGTTAATTAAACCATCTTTTAAGTGATCAAAGTCAATTTCTCTCTCAATGATCTCTTGGTATAGTCATTATCATATTTGATTGCTTAGTCGAGTATGAATTCGAGATCAATGGTTTGGTTGAATACCTTATATATTAAATAATTGATAGCCAATTGAGGGGGAGTCAATGAAATGTAAAATGCTCAAAAGATGTGGAAAGAGTTACATCCCAATGAGGAGTGTGAAAACTACCACCACATGGAGAAAATGAAAGAAAAAAAAGATACTCCATGAATGAAAAGCAAATTTTTGTTTTGAAAATTGTTGATGAAATTCATATTGAAATACTTGACTCAGTCGTATTTCATGGTTGGTATAAGGTGGGATTTTTAGTAAAAGATGCTCAAAGAGCCACTCCTTCAACAGATTGTCTAGATATATTATCTAACTTATCTGGGATTTCAAACATCTATTGATCTTGGTATTTCATTTTCTTTACCAAAATTGATGATTTGATAAAGGCATTACACATAAGATCAGGATAGATGTAATTGAAGTTGTTCAACTTTAAGTGTTTTAACTTTCGTAAATTTTCGTTTCATTTTTGGGTATTTTTGATAGATTTTGCATAATCTATTTCTTGTTGTATGAAACGATGTCTTTTGTTTAAAGTTGACATGGTAAAGTGCTTACATACTTTTTCTGGATTTTATGGAATTTTTCTGAATTTTTCTGGAGAAAAAGTTGAAGCCGATCCGGATCGGGGTAAGTGATCCGGATCCCGAACGCAGGATTCTTCCTGCGGGTAGCCGATCCGGATCACATTCTCGATCCGATCCGGATCACGGCTAGGGTTTTTATAAGAACAAAGAGGATTTGATTTCTTTTACCCTAATCTTTTGTTCTAAAATCTCTAGAGCTTCTCTCTCTAGATTTCTTGCATTTTGGAGCTTCCAAACTCAAAGTTCTTCGGATTCAAGTAAGTTTTATTGATCAAAACTCGGTTTTTCACAGTTTTTATCTTTTTCTTCAAACGTGAGTTGAAATCTTGGAATTTTTCGTTTGTGAATGGTTTTTGATCAAATTTCTTTTGAAATAAGAACTCTGGGTCAATTAGTTTTGCTTTTATGCTGGGTTTTCTCAAGATAACGAGTTTTTAGGCTTCGATTTCTAAAAATTCTGGTTTAGGGCATAAAAGAGGAATTTTTGAAAATCATGGAATTGATCTATTTTTAAAATTCTTTTTGGAAAACTAATTTGATTCTTGGCTTCTCTACATGATTATGATTGTCTAGGTACAATGTTTCAAATTTTTCAAAATTGACGATTTTTCATGTGTTCTTGAGTTGGTTTTCACAGGACACCTTTTAAACTCAAAGCACTTTCAGCAATGGTGATCACCTGGATCATTTTCCTACTTGCTGCAATGGTCCATGTTAAGGACACTGCCAAACCTAAGAAAGCAAAGAGAACCAAGCGAGCTGAGAATGATTCCGACACGGATTCGGAAACGGACTCGATTGACTGGGATAACCTAGAGATTGAGGAAGATGTCCCTATTGTATCCAAGGGGAAAGCACCTGCAGAAGCCTCAAAGACAAAGGTTCCTCCTACTGCTGCAGAAAAGGGAAAAGCTCCCATGGAACCAAGTCAAATCAGAACAAGAACAAAGACTGGTGCAAGAAAAAGAGGCAGTGCAAAGGGAATTTCAATTGAGGAACCAATTGCTAGCCAGCCCCCTCCTCAGGAATTCATTAGCTCCACGAGAATCAAGGATTTTGAGAAAAGAGAATGCATTGGTGAGAGACATGTCAATGTCAAACCAATGATGGAACGCTCTGCAGCGTTTGGGAGTTTATTTAATCAAGCTGGTCTCGGTCCAATTTGCAACTTTCCTGAATCAACTGGGTATTGCCCACACTCAGTTCGCATGTTTTACCAGAATGCTACGAGTCTAATGGATCATGAGGACGGACGACGAGAATTTCATACCGTGGTTAAAGGTATCAAAATCAAAGTCACTCCCCAACTGATTGGAGAGGTCCTTAATATGAAAGCAAGATCTGATGGACTCCACTACCTCAAGACTCAAAGCTTCAACGACAACTCGTGGAGAGTTGTAGTTAATGGAATCTGCATTCCGGAAACTTTGTCTACCGGAAATTCTGTTTTCTCCAAAGAACTTAAGAAAGAGTACAAGTACATAAACTTCATTGTCTGTTACAACATTCTTCCCAATATGAACACGAAAGTCCTTCGATGGGATAGAATGCTCTTTCTCTATCTTCTTGACAACCCGACTGCTTTGATGGGAGCAAATCTGAACATTCCTTATCTCATTTGGAATAGGATGACGCGCTATGTCGAACATTCACACCCCACAGAGCGACTACCATACCCAATGATTATCATGCGCATCCTCAAGAAGTTTAAAGTGGATACAAGCGCGAGCTCTTACATGTATAGTTTGGGGACAATAAATGAGACAACCATTGTCAAGTCTTTGTCAACAAAGCAAGATGATCCTCCATCTCCTCCACTCCGACAACGAGCTCGACCACAAGCAACTACTTCCACAGCCCAGTTCCTCCTTCACAGCAGGCACCTCCATCCACCTCTGACGATGATGCCTCTGTCACCTCTATCTTTAAAGAACAACAGCGGCTTTCAAATGAACAGGAACGTATGTCTGCTGAGTTCACTGAAATGAGAGGAGACCTTCAAGTTATGAAAAATGAGCTGGAAATCCTCACAGCTTCTCAAATCACTCTGAACAAGTCTGTCTCATCAGTGAAGAAACTAGTGAAGAAGATGTTTGCTAAAATGGGATGCACAACATCTGATGACTCCGACTCTCCGGAATAAGTTTTTGTTCTAACCTTCTTTTGCTTTTTGCAGGTCTTTCACTTTTCTTGTTTGTCTATCATTTTAACTCTCTTTGGTTTTGTAATTATTTGGCTTTGTTTTGTGACAAAAAGGGGGAGAGAGTTAGAGAGAACTCTGAACAATGAACAATGAATGATGTGAACTGAACTTTGTGAATATCAAGGTAAGTATCTTCAACTCAACTTTGGTTTTTATTTGTTGATTGGTGGCATGCCTCTATACTAACTATTCGACTAACTATTTGGGCATGTAATATGACTAACAAGTTGATGTTGGACTAACATACTTTGACATTTGGTTTTTGAATGCTTAGAAGATATGTTGGTTTTAACTATGATTCTCTTACATATCTGAATTTTTCAAATGTCATGATGAGAATAAACTCTATCTCTGTATTTGGTTTTGTATGTTTCAATTCTTGAGGTATCTAACGATTTTTTTGTCAAGAATGATTTTTGTGTGCAGAGATTACAGATGTCTAAGTCTAGAGTCTGTCTTAGGAGTTTATCTCATGTTTTTAATTTCTGGATCTCTTTTGTAAATTTTTGTTGTATGGTGATAGCAACAAAAATATCTTTTTGAATTTTCTTTTGTGGATTTGTGTTTTGTCACGAAACCGCCAAAGGGGGAGATTGTTACGGAATTTGAGTTGGCGTATTTCGTGAATGTATTAAGTCTTGAAAATTGAAGATGAAGAAACTTTGGATCGTATACCTCAATCTCAAGAAAGAAGAATTCAAAAGGATCAGGTACGTTTAACTAAAGATTTTTGATGATCCGAATACTTCTTATAGTGTAGAAACACCTGGAAGAGGTTTTAATTGCTTAAACATCAAAAACTGGACATGGGACATGTTCAGGATCCGGATCGGGCTCGGCAATCCGGATCCCGAAGGGTGTTTGTTCATACACTGGTTCAATCCGGATCGCAGCATCCTCTGATCCGGATCCCGAACACTAGTTTTACCTGTTTGCTTCCTCGATCCGGATCAGGACTTGCAATCCGGATCCCGAACATTGATGTTCTGGTAAAACTGTATGAACGATCCGGATCGGACTTTGTGATCCGGATCCCGAACAGGCATTTTCTGGAAATCGTCTTCTTGCTTCTGCAATCCGGATCGCCAATTCCAATCCGGATCGCCGTCGGTAAAATTTCCAGAAAAGGCAGTTTTTGATCCTATCTTCTTCCAAGGGTTTCTAACCTATAAATAGGCCCTGTATTCATTTCTAGGGCATCCGCTATTACAGAAGAAAATAGCCGAAAAGAAAAATCCACATATATAGAGAAGAAAGGAAATCAATAGATTTATTCTATGTTTCTTCATCTATATTGATTGATTTGATTCTAGGTTTTCCATACTCACATTTTGAGTAGAATCAAATCAATGAATACTTAGATGGTATTTCCGATCTATCTTTAATCTAAGTATTCGGCGGATCATCACCACCCAAACAAACAACGATTTACCCCAAAATCGGCGCGTGGACTCGCGTGGCCTTGTGGATTCAAGGTGCAACCGCTCTCGTGGATTCGGAGCGAGGTACGTTCGTGGATTCGAAGCGTGCTATTGGGTGAAGACCGTGGATTCGGTCGGACGTCGTGGACTCGACGTTGGACGCTGTGGATTCAGCGTTGGGCGCGGATCGTGGATTCGAGAAGCGTCGTGGAGCGAGCGGGAAGATCTACTAGGAGCGTATGAAAAAGGTTGAGTCGTCTGTGAGTACGTTATATCACCTTGTACGTGTGTTAATTCTAGTGGATTTCGCCGTGTTATCGGTCCCGTGGTTTTTTTACTCCGGTTTGGAGTTTTTCCACGTAAAAATCTTGCGTGTTCTTTTATTTTTCCGCATTGGGTTTATTTGCGCAATGATTTTTTGAGTGTTTATTGTTTACACCTATTCACCCCCCTCTAGGTGTTTTTTCCCCTATTTAGATCCAATTACTTATAACCCAACAGTTTTTCTCCTGGATTGGAGTTTCCACGTAAATCTCGGTGTGTTGATTTTTATTTTCCGTATTATTTTTTTATTTTTGCACTGAGATTGGTTTTTATAATATTACTCCTATTCACCCCCCTCTAGGTGTTTGATAGTACCTATTTAGATCCTTGTGGATCCTAAACAACTCTACCGGTTCATTTGATTGGGTTTATTTCGGTCAGATACTTTTATTGTTGCACTCGTGCCTGGGGGCTGAGCGGAGTCTAGTAGCTGTGTTTAGACCAGTGCTAGTGTTGTTGGGAGCCGTTTGGTTTGACGGTGGTCCCGTGTCGTTGTCAGTACTTTGACCATTGTGTGAGAGGTTGAGCATCTTGAGTCTATCCGTTCTGAGAGAGAGCGTGGATTTCGACTATAGCCTGCATGAGCCACTATTCGATAGCGAGTTAGTCCGTTTGGACGCCCTACGTAATTCATGCCCGTCAGCGGGAGGTGGTTGTAGGTGGGCGCAGGTTTGACTAGACCCGATGTGGCAGTCAGCTCGATTGGGTCGATTGAGCACCTCGTGTGCGAGTGTTGCATATCTTTATCAGAGTTTCCCCATTTGAGCATTTAGATAGAGGCATGGTAGCTGTTGAGTGTCTCCAGCTTTCTTGTTCAGTTTTTACTGCATTGGTTATCTTATGCCTCTGGTGGACTTAGTGGGCAGATCGTCGGGCCTGGCGGTGGTACCCACTTAGAACTCCCTTTTTGGTGTAGTTCTCACACCCATTGGGGGTTTTCCCCCTCCTTCTCTTTTTCTCTCCTTTGTTTTGCAGAGTCTTAGCGGGTGTTGCCGATTCTGCGGTTGTTGATCTAGGCGAGGGAGTCGCGAGCTAGATCCCTACCCGTCGTTTGAGAGTAGCGGTACTCCTTCAGAGGAGATCTTTAGTAAATTAGCTATTTTATTTCCTCTTTTGAGAGACTGATGTAGTGAGGATATGTTGTGTATTGAGAGCCTGTACACTGATGTATTATCTCAGATTACCTCCCTGCTGAGTTCTGGTTTATTATATTTGAGGATATTGTATGATTATCACTTATGGGAGATGGATTTTATATCATTATTCCAATTGTACAGATGGATGGTTTTAATTTTACCGCACTTTTATGGTATAGCTCTGATATCTGTTTAGCTATAGTACTTTTCTTGCAGGTAGGACGCTTCGCCTATGCGGGGTTTGGCATAGGTGGCGGATCTGTTGGCGAGCCCGGATCGCAGTTTCGACCCCGGGGCGTAACAGATTAGAGTGGTATCAGAGTCTAGGTTGTAGGTCATGGTGGACTTAGAAACCCTAGGCTTGTGGTTGGACCCTAGGATGACTTCGTGAGAGTCGTGATTTGTAGCGAGAGTCCTGATTGAGTTTTACACCTCTCCCAAGGGACGGGATGAGTGATTGGCATATTTATTGTCCTAAGCAATTATGTTGGCTGCAGACAACATAATGAGGTGGAACGGTTGACATGCTCTAGACTTTCGCCGGATTGGGTCGAGTTTTGTTTTGTGCTGTGGTGTAGTTGGTCGTGGTGAGCGGTGTCTCCCCGACGCGTTATGCAGATTGGTGTGCACTTGTCGCAGCAGTTGACCTTGAGCGGTTGGATTTGGGCCGGATACCTGGATTGAGGTCGGAGAGCTCCGGACCCGGATGACAGGATTGTTAGAGGCTTATCAGCGGCAGAGTGAGCAGCTGGTCTGGGTGACACAGATGTCGAATCAGCGGGCAGCCCGACAGTGCTCTTCTCCTGAGACCACCTAGTTGCAGTATCCTAAGCGGCAGTGAATTCCGTGGTGCCGATGGAGCGAGTAGCCCCCTCCGTGCCAATGTTTAGTGCCGAGGCACCGAGGCAGGGTGGATAGCTAACAGCAGATTGAGCTGTGGGTCATGATCAGTTTATTGAGCCAGTTTTGGCAGTCGAACCACCCCGATTCGTAGGTTTGAGCTTGGAACCTTGGGAGGCTGAATCGTGGTTGGTGGTATTGGAGAGACTACTTGAGAGCCTCCTTGTGTCAAAGGGTTTACGTAGTTGTTGAACTGCGCGCTCTAGGTTTCGAGGGACGAGGCGCATAGGATATGTGTGACTTGGGAGTGGATTGCGCCAGGATACCTTCCAGTTTATTTGGTCCCTCCGATTTGGATGTTGGATGCCTCAATAGAGCAGGCATTATGTTTGGAACTGGGCGCTGCAGTCCCTTCGGATGGGGATCTGCCTCCAAAGGCGAGTTCTGGATATTGGTGCTTGGCGCTGGGTGATGGAGGATGGATCGGCCGGCAGAGACATTTCTGGTTTCTTTTCCTAGATAGCGAATTTTTGAGATGCCAGAGATCGGGTGGACCCTGATGGCAGCATCAGCATCTTCATCAGAGTGGCGCTTCGGTAGCATGGATTGGTGACCTACGGAGGGCCGCATTCGTCGCCCCAGTGTGAGCAGAGACAGAGGTCGTGCTCCCTATGTGGATAGTCTTGATTTTCAGGTAGACTGAGTGCCGACCTTTTTACATCGAGCGGATGAGTGGATGAGTCTGTGCCGCCCGGTTGGAGGGCGCCACGGCAGTGAATCGAGTTGCTGCAGGTGTGATTTCATCACAGCAGTCGGAGTTGGTGCACTTTGCATTCCGGCATGGACTAGAGGTAGAGCTGTTACCACGTGCACTAGAGGTACAGGTTACTGTTGGTGTTGTACATATGGAGGAGGCTTGTGGATCATGTCCAGTGCGGTTGAGGCCGTGAGTCATACCGGCAGACTTATTGGTAATTGTGGCAGTTCGGTGTTTTGGCCTAGTGCTTGGGTTTTGGTTGGCACAGTGCCACAGGATAGTTAAGTGCGGAGAGTGATGACTGTGACCTTCTGCGAGGCAGACAAAAGGAGGCTTGTTAAATTGGGACCATTCGAGCACAGGTTGTAGCGACAGTGTGAGAGGTGCCTACAGCGGTACCGGGATTAAAGGATATTCCTATCGCCGCGAGATCCCGGGTGTGAGTCCACTCGAGCCAATGATTATGCCGCCGGATAGGGAGATTGAGATTGCGATTGACGTGGTTTTGGAAACCGCGCCAACCTCAATAGCACCTCATTGGATATCATTTGTGGAGCTGAGAGAGTTGATGGCTCAGGTGCAGGGATTTGAGGGATCGAGTGTTTGTTTGACCTAGTGCCACGCCGTTGATATACGGTGGTGTTGCCACGTCGTTGATACACGACGGTGAGGGTTCGTGGTGGTTTGAGCACAGGCAAATCCGGATATTATTTAGGACCTTTTGATGGAGTCATACTCCGGCAGTTATTCGTCTGCGATGCCTGTACCTATTTGGAATTATACGGCTGTGTATTTTGCCAAAACGGTGTTCAAGACCTGGTGGGGACATTATGTCATGCCCCGGGTGTAAACCAGAACCCGGGCCCGTCTACAGATCCGCCGTGCACGCGGTATTTCCCGCGTACACGAAGCGCCAAACCTGCTCAGATATATAAGAGATAATAATAAATGAGCAATAAAAACAGAGCTGAACTAAAACTAATACATCTCAGACTGAAGCTGGAAATAAAATACAATACATCAGTATAAATGATACATCTGTCTCTCCCAGCTCACCAAAATAAATACAACCTGCTGGCAAAAGCCAGTCCCAAAGTAAAAGTACAATCGTCTGAGGAAACACGGGTACACCAACAGTCCAGCTAACACGCTCATCCTGCCTCGAAGTCTATCTACTCAGCCGTCCTCTCTCCTCGACCCGTCGCTGAAAACCCAGCAGCACCCGCAGAAGACACTGCAAAACAAGGGAGAAGAAAAAGAGGAAAGAAGAATGGGGGTGAGACTACCAGTAAACCAGTAGCCTCCCCTAGTGGGTAAAACCTCAAATCCTGACACACCCACTAGGTCTACCAGAGGCAAAAAGGAAAGAAGTGTGGTAAGCAATGATGACTGCCGAAAACAGGAAACTACCACTACTATGCCTCTAATATGCCAAGCTAAAGAGATAGCTAACTGTATGCATCAGAATATAAATGCCTGCCTGCCTAGACCCAATCGATACACCAGTAAGCACTGGTACTGCCTGCTCTGCCTACCTGCCTGCCTGCCAAATCGGGTATGCTGGCCAACGCATAACACCGATAGGGAAAAGGGAGTCTCAAGGACTCGAAGCCTGTAAAACGCACACTCCGGAGTGGCACTCGAGGGGAGCGACCCACACGAGTATAATGCCTGGGTAACAAGTACCAAATCAGCAGGACTGGATCATGACTCTGATCAAAGTGGGAAAAACCCATCCACTAAAAGGAGACCTGATCTCAACCCGATGCAAGATAAACAAATAGTGGGAACCCCATCCACTAGAGACCTGATACCCAATCTGATGCAATAACCACTGTCCGGTCAACCGCCCAAGGTCCGCGGTTGCCGCAATACCCTGCCATCAAGCCTGCCTGTCCCAAAATCCAAGATTCACAATCGGGTAGAATAATCGATATCCGGTCAACCGCCTACTGTCCGCGGTTGCCGCAATAACCCCCAAGTCCGACATCAAGTACACCCTGCCTCCGACCCCAAGGTCCCGGCTACACTATCCCAAACCCCCGCTCGAATCCGAGCAACATGACTCGAAAGTCTAAATAAGGAGGAGAAAGAAAGCAATCATGGTTTCTCCTAAGTCAAATCCCAATATGATAGTGTAGCAATAAAAGATGGCCTATCTAGATGTCCATACAAGCATGCAAGTGTTCTCAAGGAAATATAATTAAAGGCATTAATCATTAACAGTATCCACCTACGCATGTCATCTACCCTCAAGTAGTACCATCAACAGGATAATCAAATAGTCCAACATAAATATTCCATTCCACATGCAAGGTTAACCGCTATCAAAGCAACCCTAGTCCCACACCGGCATGCATGAACCCAACCCCAATCATGATTAATCAAGATGTCCAATAAAGGGGATCTCTAATATTCCTAGTGAGCATGTCAAAATAGAGGCAATAAACAACCGCCCACCTCGAACGCTAAATCCTGATCCCAACAGCGAAGTCCGCGCCCGGTCTCAACGATCACCACGGTACTGCACAAAATACCCCAAAAGAACAAGCACAATTAATGAACCAAGCTCACACCAAAACCTGTCCCAATTACAACCAGTCCACAGTTTAGCCTTTTTCACCTGCGAAACGTGCCCAATAAATTCCCAGAAAAATACCACTGCGATCTACGCGACGAACCGGTCGAAACGAGTACCTGCACGTTTTCCCACGATTTTTCTATGCTGAGAACCAAAATCGACAAGAGAACCACCCCGAACAATACTTCCACCCAAAAACTGTGCTACAAAGTTCTGTAAAAAGGGGGTTCTCACCTTCAGGGAAATTCCACAAAATTCCACAAAAATTCAGAGAGATTCCTTGCGATGCGTAGATGCAAATCCCCTTTTGAATCGCCTCAATCCGATGTCCGGTTGCGGAGATATCGCCGAAATACCGAACCGCTGTCCAAAACTCCATCACAGCAAAATGGGGTCACAAGATGATCCGAAAAACCCATGAAAACCTCGGAATGGGGAAAAACCCGTAGAAACAAGAAACTTAGCCCTACCTGTTAAGAATCCAACGGCGCAAAAATCGCAAAAATAGGAGGTCGGGGTGAGTCGGGGGAGCCTGAACACTGAGATGCGACGAATCGGGTTGCCGGAGAATGATCGTCGCGCCGCGCCGGAGAAATCCCAAACCTCGGGATCCGAGCCTCCTAAAATCCTCAAACTTCACAGGGTGCTTCCTCTCTTCTTGATGAAGATTTCATCTTCTCACCTCTAAGGGAGATGGAGCCTCGAAAATGGAGAAAACCCCTCTTGAATGAGCCTCGGATGGAAATAATAGGAAAAACCAGAAAAACAATTCCCTTAATTCCCATTGTGTCCCACAGAACACGCAACACCGAAATTACCCAATAGAAACGCGACACGTGGCCCCCCAACCGCTTCTGCCCGCGCGCCCAGACGCGCCTCTGACCGCCTGCCCGCACAGTTGACCCTCCAATAGGGAAGCGCCACGTGTCACTGCCACTGTTCGGTGCACCCGGTGCACGAAATCCTGTGGACCGAACCAATGGATGACTGCCACGTGTCCGCTCCCGGTGCACCGTAGACCATGAGCCAACCCAAACATTCCATGAACCGAGTGCTGTGAGCCCGCCTGTAGTAACCTGCCACGTGTCCCCCGCCTCGGTGCACGCCCGCCGCGTGGACCGCCCGCCTGCCCGCGCCCCCGCCGTGCCTGCCCGCGCCCTCAGCGCCTGCCCGCGGCCGCGCGCCGCCTGCCCGAGCGCCCTCCGCCGTCCGCCGGCGCTGCCCGCCGCCGCCGCCGGCCGCCGGTGATCGCCGGAATTACTGTTCCGGCAATGAACAGTACCCGAAGCCCAAAAATGAAGTAAATAGTCCATCTGAAGCGTTTTCGCGCGCTGAATCCGAATTTGACGTCCGTTTCGCCAAATTCTCACTCTAAAAATTGCCGAATGCCCCCGGAAAGGTATTCTTAGTCCAAATTTCGCGCTGAGCCCAATCTGAAAATCCGTTTCGCCCGAGAACACTCCCAGAGATCCGACGGAGTCACCCGATCACCCACGAGATCCATTTAAGTCCGAAGTCCAACACTAGTGTCCAATCGTGCCCCAAACACCTCCCGCACATCGCGTAGGCCTCCAATGGCCACCCCAACGCACCGCAACAGCTCTGCGGAGATCCAGGTCATCACATCCTCCCCCACTAAAGGAAAGTTTCGTCCTCGAAACTAAAGTCATTCCTCAACACGGAATCTCAACCAACAGGGGGGTAAATATCCAGTCATCCACCACTCGAGCTCCCAAAACTACCAAATACCTCATCCAGAGACGCGATGTAATCCTTGGGTCTCTAACCAGAACGAAACAAAGGCGAGCACTCCAGAGGACCATGCCACCTCGACTAGGTACAGCTGGGCTAACTGCACGGCCATCAAGTAGTCTGCATCGGTACAAGCATCTGCCCCTCCCAGGGCCTCAGATAGTCCAACCACAAGTCCATCGGCACAAAAGCTCGATCCAAGTACCTCTGTACTCCCGAGGCATCCGATATAAGTCCCCCAACTGATCACGTAGACTCTGATCTCTAATCCAAAACCGTCGGGGTGTAAAAGCAATTCCTCCAACTCTTCGGCATCAGCACACAGCCATAAGCAGTCAAGAGAACCAGATTGTAAAACAACCTTCGCGAAGATCCAATACCCTTGCAGCTGGTAACTCAAGTCCTCCAAGCTTGACAGAAGGGTGCTAGCTCCCGATGATCACTTCATCAAATTCTTACGGGTCCTCACACAGCCGAAGTGAACCAACCTTCCACAACTCGAATAGCACCGGCGCCCCCAAAGGCGCCACACTTGGCCTGACATACTTCCAAAGCATCAAATCCTGGAGTTGGGTCCTCAACTCCCAAACTGGTGTCATGCCAAACAACTCCGATAGGAGAACAGCTAGAAACTCATAACCAAAAGGGTATCTCCAAGTCCTGGTGCCGCCGCAGATCCCTCAAACACACCAGCCAAAAGGCTACTCACCCACTACGAGACATCCGCCTCGCTCACAAAGTCAAAACCAAACAGGCGAAGATACTCTCAAGCAAACCAAGTACACCAACACCTCCAGGCCTGGCTCCCACGAAAACCGTCCTCGCAGCATAATCAGCTGCCGCGAAAAGAAAAAGAAAACCGAGCCAGCCTAACCGTCCTAAGTACCAAACCAAGCCCCACAACTAGGTCAAGACCTGTCACGCCCCCGGGGGTTTTTGAGTCTTTTGAAGCGGAAAAACGTGTCTATTTTTTTTTTTTCTTTTAATAAGGTAGCATATACTTCAACCCCGGTGCGTGCCAGACCGCCGCATACACAAATTCACTCTGTCCACAGACAGAGTCTCCTTCGTATATGCACGGCGTCTCATTTACAACATATCAACCAATTACGAATATCATACAACAATCACCAACCAACAACCATCCAGTAGACATACACCATATTCAGAGTTTAATCGTTTAACTAAAACATGTCATTTGAGCGGCGTCAATGTTTGGAAAAGATAAAACCAGAGTTGTAAAACCCGTGCCCACACGGCACTTCCTTTTTGAGAAAACATTTTCGCAACCTTTATCTTATCATAAAACATGCCGCAAATGTAAATACTACTGAAAGAATCATCACATAAAACTACACCTCATCCACAGAGCTAACTGAAACATGTCCACATATAAAGTAATCCACAAGCAACTAAAAATAGCATAAAGGGAAATGAGTCATAAATACGATAACCAAGAGTCCGACTACGATCCTCACGACGCAGTCCCACCGCCATCCCGGCTAACGCACCTAGAAATACCTGTCACGGAGTGGGTAAAGTCAGTGACAAACAAAGTAGATGTGTAACAATATCAAGAGGGATAAAACATACGAATGCACCGAATACACCATAACCTTTCGTTAAACACTTGCACTCACATTACATATTTGTTTACTTTAGTGCCACCGTCCCGTCGGGGTTGTCAACATCTCCCCGAACAGGACCACCGTCCCGTCGGGTGTCAACATCTCCCCGAACAGGACAATAGATGCCCCTCCCCCGGCTAGTGCGGTACCTTTAGCCGCCGTGAAGAGGTCCCCACCTCACGTGGGGGGGCACGGGTCATAAAGACCACTTTTCCGGAAAAGTACACCCATGCGGAGGCCAATCCGCCTGTGTACGTGCAGCATCCGAAACCGGATCGCCAAGATGGCGTGTAGTGGGCACCGCGACCGCAGCCGCACAATTATTAGATAATCAACAACAATCGAAAGGTTAAACTATCCATCTACTTTGTTAGGTAAATTAAAGAGCACTTTTAATGACGATAGATGCACTTACAGCACCGGTTGCACTCATCGCAACCGTACCCACCTTGTTGGAGAGCAATCGGAACACCTGTATCCTTCGCGCTCTCCCGCTGCACCCCTGGACCTAAAGAAAGTCCGCAAGGATAACTATGGTCACAATCGTGTACTAACAACCCAAAACAAAAGACCCAATTTACTCTTTTTGACGGAAAAGTCCAACATCGTCCAGTTCGCCGAAGATCGAAACCCCGTGCGGCACCCAACATAATAAAATAATGACCAAGTAGGTCCCAAGAGGCCATGACATGAAAGCCACTGAAATAACGATCCCAACGGCGAAAACCGCGCTCAAAACGGTGGAAAAACGGACCCAAACGGAGCAAATGAACTCCGGGCTGTCGTATGGTGCACGGGGGCCACCATGGACCGGGTTTACAGCATTAGGCGGCAGCGGCATGGGCCGGGTGCACGCAGGGAGCGTGCACCGCGCGCTACGGGCCGGGCCGGTGCACGACCCGTGCGTGCACCGGGCTCACGGTTTCGGGCCGCCGCGCCAAGACCGGGCGCACGCTTGGTCGTGGACCGCGCCTGCGGGCTGGGCCGGTGCACGGGCGGAACGTGCACCGGGTCTGCGGCTCCCGCGCCGCGGGCGTGCACCGGGTGCACGCCCAGGCCCGTGGACCGCGGGCCAAGAAACCGTACAGTAACCTTTTTTTTTTTTTTTGTTTTTCGCTCCCGTTCGCGATTTCTTCTCCGTTTTCGCTCCCGTGGGATCCCGGCGACGACCCCGCGAACATGGTAACGACGGCGGCGGCCTCCCGTCTAACAACGGCGGCGGCGGCCTCCCGTTAACCCACTATGTCCCGACGAAGTCGCCCCAAAATTCCCGAAAAGTTCCCGAAAAATTCCCGGAAAATTCCCGGTAATTCTAACGGCTAAACCGACGATCGACGAACGCCCAAAACGTCGATCGGAAGTTCGATAACAAGAAACCCGTTAAAAACCATCAACTAAAATCCGATAAAAATCCTCGATCACACCCGATCAAGAACGAGGATAAAATATGGATCAAAACCCGACGAAAATCTACGAACGATGTTCCGATTAAAATAATCTAACAAGAACACGGAAAACCCCCGATTTGTTTATCAAACGAAACGATGATAACTCACCTTAAATTTATCGGAATAAAAGATCCGATCTTGTTTTCTCGCGGTGTCGGAAATCCGGATCCGCTCCCCGTAGACGATGGCGTCTCGTTCTCCGATCTCCGGCACGTGAATCGGGGCGATCGGGTTCCTCCGCTTCCTCCTTCTTTTCCTCTTTTCTCCTCCGGTTAGGGGTCCGCCTCTTTCTTTTTCTCCGGTTGGGGTTTCGGCACGTACGAAAGAGGAGGGTTTGAGGAGGCGGAAAAACAAAATAGGGTTTCGCTCGGTAAGCGGGGAAATAAATAATCCCTATTATGGATACATCCAATTTGTAAGTCCGCACCGTCAAAATCCCTTTCGGGTATTTTGACTCCGATTAATTAATTCGTTAATTAATTAATCCCTACCGATAACCCTATTAGTTAATTGTTTAATTATTATCCTCACCGTCGATCCCCAAATTTGATCGTTGATTTCTTTATTTACGTACGTAGGAAACCCATAATTCCCCGTTTCTGTTTCTCAAGAAAATATCCGACTGACGGGATATTTCTCACTTTTAAATCCTGACCACCGATTATTTGATCACCTTTATCAAATAATCTTGGGAAATCAAATTCCCAGTTGGATTCAAATTACCCGGATATTTAAATCTCTAATATCCAAATCCCGGTCACCGATTATTTAACCACCTTTATTAAATAATCAAGGGAAAACCAATTCCCAACTTAAATATCCGGATTTTATCTCTTATCCAATCCACGAGATAAAATCCCACCAATTTAAATCCCTTAATAAAATATCCTGATTTTTATCTCTTATCCAATCACGAGATAAAAATCCCACCAATTTAAATCCCTTAATTAATTCGTACGTAGGAGGATTTAAATTCCGTCACCGGATAATTAATTAATTAATTAATTATCCTTACGAGATAACCCACCTTATCTATTACGGGTGCAAGATATTTTGCACGGTTTCCGATGCGTGACTAATTACCGCATCGCTAAGGATCCCGTTCCGGGAGATCCCGTATCGGATTTCGAATCCGATCGCACCGTCGGTCATCGTTTTTCGCGCTCTATCGCAGAAAAATACACACACCCTGCCCGGCCGACTTAAGAAAATTAAATAAATTTTATTCCGCTTAAGGCCTAAGCGATTACATGTGAGTTCGAAAATACCCCAAAGGGTCGGGTCACTACACCACTCACACTTTATAAAAAGTTTCGTCCCGAAACTTAAACTCAAACCTCACTTAAACAACTCGGGAAAACATCCCCTCATCTTTGATTCCAGTTCCCACGTCGCCTCGCGCTCTTCGTGGTTGCTCCACTGGACTTTCACATAGGGGATCGTTCGGTTGCGCAGCTTCTTGTCCTCTCTTGCCAAAATCCGCACCGGCGTCTCCTCGACGCTCAAGTCCTCTCGTAACTCAATGGTGGAGGCATCCAAGGCATGAGAGGGGTCTGCCAGGTACTTCCGGAGCATCGAAACGTGGAACACGTTGTGGACTCGTTCGAGGTTCGGGGGCAGGGCCAACCGGTACGCCACCGGTCCCACGCGCTCCAGAATCTCGAACGGTCCCACGTATCTGGGGCTCAACTTCCCCTTTATGCCGAAACGTCGGTTTCCCTTGGAGGGTGAAACCCGGAGCAGAACGTGCTCGCCCACCATGAACTCTAAGTCTCGGCGTCTGTTATCTGCATAGCTTTTCTGTCTGCTTTGGGCGGTCAGCAGCCTTTGTTTAATCAAACGCACCTTTGCTTCGGTCTCCTCTACCAGATCTGGGCCCAGAAACTTTCGCTCACCTAAGTCATCCCAGCATATCGGAGACCGACAGCGGCGCCCGTACAGGGCCTCGTACGGTGCCATCTGAATGCTGGCCTGATAGCTGTTATTGTAGGCAAATTCCACCAGGGGCAAACACCGTGCCCACCCTTCGCCCAAGTCCAGAACGCATGCTCGAAGCATGTCTTCCACGATCTGTATCACCCGCTCCGATTGCCCATCGGTTTGCGGATGAAAAGCTGTGCTGAAGTGCAACTTGGTCCCCATCGCTTGTTGCAAACTTCGCCAAAAGTTCGACACAAAGCGTGTGTCTCTGTCCGACGTGATGGATGTTGGTACACCGTGCAACCTTACTATCTCGTCGAGGTAGGTTTGCGCCAGTCGTTCCCGGGTCCACGTCGTGTGTATGGGCAAAAAGTGGGCCGATTTCGTCAAACGGTCCACGATCACCCATATCGCATCGTGTCCCTGTGGCGATCTCGGGAAACCGGTCACAAAATCCATGGTAATCATGTCCCATTTCCACTCGGGCACCGGTAAAGGTTGCAATTTTCCCGCCGGCCGTTGATGTTCGGCCTTCACCCGTTGGCACACTAGGCAGTGAGCCACGAATCGGGTCACGTCCTCCTTCATTTTGGGCCACCAGAAGGTTTGCTTGACGTCCTTGTACATCTTCGTTCCCCCGGGATGCGCTGCATATGGGGCAGTATGCGCCTCCCGTAGGATCTCCTCCTTGAGCTCCGGTAGATCCGGCACGCAGATTCGTCCGCGAAATCGTATCGTGCCGTCGGAGCTCACCATAAAATCACCTTCCTGGTCGGCGGTTATTCTACTCCGCACCAGCTGGAGTTGATCATCAGTCGATTGGCCTTCGAGAATCCTGTCCAGCAGAGTAGGTCTGACCACCAGCGTCAGAAGTTGGGCGACTGTCCCTGCAGGTACCACCTCTAGTCTCAATCGCGAGAATTCCGCAATTAGACTATCCTGCTGCGTAATGGCGCTTACATCGCTCCGCGGCCTGTCCTTTGCGACTCAGGGCGTCGGCCACCACGTTGGCCTTTCCCGGGTGGTAGTGGATCGTTAGATCGTAATCCTTTAATAGCTCAAGCCACCGCCTTTGTCGCAGATTTAGCTCCTTTGGGTGAAAAGGTACTTGAGGCTCTTATGATCTGAGTACACATTGCAGTGTGCCCCATACAGGTAGTGCCTCCAAAGCTTGAGCACAAACACCACCGCTGCGAGTTCCAAATCATGCACGGGGTAATTCCGCTCGTACTCCTTGAGCTGCCTTGACGCATAGGCTATAACCTTTCCCCGTTGCATGAGTACTCCACCCAATCCATTTCGCGACGCGTCGCAATATACTTCATAATCCTCCCCAGGCTCTGGCAGGGCGAGAATCGGAGCTCGCGTCAACCTGTCCTTGAGCTCCTCGAAGCTTCTTTGACACTTGTCCGTCCAGACAAACTTTTCCCCCTTTTTCGTCAAACGGGTTAAGGGGGTGGCTATCTTGGAGAAACCCTCCACGAAGCGCCGGTAATACCCGGCTAATCCTAGGAAGCTTCGAATCTCCGTCACCGTGGTCGGTCGGGGCCAGTCCGTCACCGAATCTATCTTCTTCGGATCCACCGCGACTCCAGCCGCCGAGATTACGTGCCCCAAGAAACCGACCTCTCGGAGCCAAAACTCACACTTTTTGAGTTTGGCGTAGAGTTTCTGTTCCCGTAGGGTCTGGAGGACTGTGCGCAGGTGTTCTTCATGTTCCTCGTCTGTACGGGAGTAGATGAGGATATCGTCGATGAAGACCACCACGAATAAGTCCAGGAAGGGTTTGAATACCCTGTTCATCATGTCCATAAACACCGCCGGGGCATTTGTGAGCCCGAACGGCATTACCGTAAACTCGTAATGGCCATAGCGAGTACGGAAAGCCGTTTTGGGGATGTCCTCCCCCTTGACCCGGACCTGATGATAGCCCGACTGCAGGTCAATCTTTGAGAACACCGTCGCCCCCCGTAACTGGTCAAAGAGGTCGTCGATCCTTGGCAGGGGGTACTTATTCTTGATCGTGACCTTATTTATCTCCCGGTAGTCGATGCACAACCGGAGACTTCCGTCCTTCTTCCTCACAAACAGGACGGGCGCGCCCCAAGGTGACGCGCTTGGTCTGATGAAACCTTTGTCCAGAAGGTCCTCCAACTGTGCCTTGAGTTCCTTCAGCTCCGCGAAGGCCATCCTGTACGGTGCCTTGGTGATGGGCTTGGTGCCGGGGAGCAGTTCAATTGGGAAGTCAACCTCTCGTTCCGGCGGCATTCCGGGAAGCTCCGCCGGAAATACATCCGGAAATTCCCTTACCACGGGAATTTCTGTGGGCGAGGGACGGGTCGGGTGGCTAGATCTACCGAGGCTAGATAGGCCACGCACCCGCCCTCTATCAGTTTCCTAGCCCGCGATGCGGAGATGACGGCTAGGAAGGAAGTGCTTTTGCACGCCAGGTACACGTTTTCTGGAAATCCCGGCTTCTGTAGCTGCACCTGTCGCTTCTCGCAGTCGATGACCGCCTGATATTCGGAGCCAGTCCATGCCCAGGACAACATCGTATTCTTTTAACGGTATGACCACCAGATCCCAGGGGCACGACAACCTTCCCGCCTTATTGGACATGCGGTACCAGGCCAGTTGCCGCGATGGGTCCCCCAGGGGTCTGGACGGTCATTAAGACATCCAGAGGACTACTTTCTAGCTGATGGGTTTGGTGCGGGAAGCACTCAATAGGGAAGTCGACCTCTCGTTCCGGCGGCATTCCGGGG
This sequence comes from Tillandsia fasciculata, assembly GCA_029168755.2. Lineage (NCBI taxonomy): Eukaryota > Viridiplantae > Streptophyta > Magnoliopsida > Poales > Bromeliaceae > Tillandsia > Tillandsia fasciculata. The sequence goes on from JAQOTM010000733.1 coordinate 90,888, forward strand.
AGCTCCGCCGGAAATACGTCCGGAAATTTCCTTACCACTAAGTCTCAAATATCGGATCGTTGGCGCTAACCATTAACCCCAAAAGCCTGAGCTTTTAGAGGTGCGCATCCGATTCACTTGAAGCGGCATACACCGCACCACAGATCTCGACCAGACCCAACCCACCTGGATGTTGGGTCTATTGTTGGGCCTCTTGCCGTTAGGTCTATTGCGGACCGCAGCCCACTCAACCTTTCGGGCTCACCCAACCCAACTCACTAGTCCCCTGGGCCTATTGTCTCAATGCAGGAAGTTGGACCTATTTGACCCATAATAAAGGGCCAACACCAAAGACAACTAAGTCTTCGCATCCTTATTGGGCGGCAAGGTACAGAGTATTTCTCCTAAGGGTTCTCCTGGGGTCAAGACCAACATTACTCTTCGTAAGGGGTCTTTCCTGCTACTACTTCCCTCGGGTAGTGCGTCCTTTGTCGTGTCGTCGCATAAGACCCCTCATCCGTGTCGCGACTCCGAAGAATCATTCCCGGGTTCGGGGCAGTAAAAACGGAACTGTCCCAGTTTGTCACGTTAGAAGCAAAGGTCGTGCTTCCGGAATGAATAATTTCCCCCGAGGTGCTCCTCTGTAGATGATGCGTTGCCGGTCTCCGCTAGAAAATCCCCCTCCTTAGAAGTGCTGGGGTCGTTTCTTGTCCACGTCGTACTCCGAGTCCTCTGTCTGATGTGTTTCCAGTTCCTGCGGCGTCTTCGGATATTGGGGTGGTCGGCCCCCGTCGGGAAAATCGTTCCCGGGTTATGGCTGGGGTCGTTTCGGCCCCCGGCAGACTCATGATCCTTCTGCCGTGTGCGTGGAACGGCCAATTCCCGCCCCACCATAGTGGTCCTATCGATCACTTCTCGGTAAGCGGGTAGACCCACCGTCGGTATTACCCGATTAGCGTCGCTATGTGGACCACCTTGGGAAGGCGAGCCTGGTGGGGTTCGTCTTTCCTAACAAAAAGGGAGAGCGCTATGCCATGTCGCGTAATCCGTTGTTGGAGTAGCCAATTCTCCACTGTTGCCGGAACCGTCGTATCCTCTTCTGCACCATCGATTGAAGAGCGGCTTCGGGCCATTAACCGTGCAAACAAAGAAACCAAGTTAGCCCTAAGGTTATCACCCTAGCACCTAGTCTTACGATTACACCTATATTACGTTCCCTTTTCCCGTACTCTCACGTACTACACCTACACCTTGGTTATCTCATTTCCCATTTGCTTGTGGCACCTAGCACTGTGGATGTAAACCTTGTCTACTATGGTTGTGGTTGTATTTTCTCTGATACCATTTAATCTGTCACGCCCCCGGGGGTTTTTGAGTCTTTTGAAGCGGAAAAACGTGTCTATTTTTTTTTTTTTCTTTTAATAAGGTAGCATATACTTCAACCCCGGTGCGTGCCAGACCGCCACATACACAAATTCACTCTGTCCACGGACAGAGTCTCCTTTGTATATGCACGGCGTCTCATTTACAACATATCAACCAATTACGAATATCATACAACAATCACCAACCAACAACCATACAGTAGACATACACCATATTCAGAGTTTAATCGTTTAACTAAAACATGTCATTTAAGCGGCGTCAATGTTTGGAAAGATAAAACCAGAGTTGTAAAACCCGTGCCCACACGGCACTTCCTTTTTGAGAAAACATTTTCGCAACTTTTATCTTATCATAAAACATGCCGCAAATGTAAATACTACTGAAAGAATCATCACATAAAACTACACCTCATCCACAGAGCTAACTAAACATGTCCACATATAAAGTAATCCACAAGCAACTAAAAATGGCATAAAGGGAAATGAGTCATAAATACGATAACCAAGAGTCCGACTACGATCCTCACGTCGCAGTCCCACCGCCATCCCGGCTAACGCACCTAGAAATACCTGTCACGGAGTGGGTAAAGTCAGTGACAAACAAAGTAGATGTGTAACAATATCAAGAGGGATAAAACATACAAATGCACCGAATACACCATAACCTTTCGTTAAACACTTGCACTCACATTACATATTTTGTTTACTTTAGTGCCACCGTCCCGTCGGGGTTGTCAACATCTCCCCGAACAGGACCACCGTCCCGTCGGGGTTGTCAACATCTCCCCGAACAGGACAATAGATGCCCCCTCCCCCGGCTAGTGCGGTACCTTTAGCCGCCGTGAAGGGGTCCCCACCTCACGTGGGGGGGCACGAGTCATATAGACCGCTTTTCCGGAAAAGTACACCCATGCGGAGGCCAATCCGCCTGTGTACGTGCAGCATCCGAAACCGGATCGCCAAGGATGGCGTGTAGTGGGCACCGCGACCGCAGCCGCACAATTATTAAATAATCAAGGGAAAACCAATTCCCAACTTAAATATCCGGATTTTATCTCTTATCCCATCCGCGAGATAAGATCCCACCAATTTAAATCCCTTAATAAAATATCCCGATTTTTATCTCTTATCCAATCACGAGATAAAAATCCCACCAATTTAAATCCCTTAATTAATTCGTACGTAGGAGGATTTAAATTCCGTCACCGGATAATTAATAAATTAATTAATTATCCTTTCGAGATAACCCACCTTATCTATTACGGGTGCAAGATATTTTGCACGGTTTCCGATGCGTGACTAATTACCGCATCGCTAAGGATCCCGTTCCGGGAGATCCCAGTATCGGATTTCGAATCCGATCGCGCCGTCGGTCATCGTTTTTCGCGCTCTATCGCAGAAAAATACACACACCCTGCCCGGCCGACTTAAGAGAATTAAATAAATTTTATTCCGCTTAAGGCCTAAGCGATTAATGTGAGTTCGAAAATACCCCAAAGGGTCGGGTCACTACAAGACCATCAGGCCTACAGGTACAACCAAGGACTCAACCGCACCGGGCAGGACCGACGACACTCCCCCTAGGTGCAAAAGATCGGGAATACGACCTCCCGAACACCAGGTAACCGTCCTACCCCTAACCCAAAACAATGAAGCCAAACACTACCCACCAAGAAGGGAAAACCTCTCGTATCGAAAGATACGAACCCAAGAGCCTGGAACAAATCAAACCTACCGCCACACTGGCCGCTGGAATCTATGTGCTCTGACGGTCTCAAAATCCACTATCCAAAAGAGAAACCAGGAATGCCTCATCCGACTGACCTGTCCTCCATCACCCGGCGCCAAGCGCCTCAATCAGAACTCGCCTCAGGCGGCAGATCCCAATCCCAAGGAACTGCAATGCCACGCTCCATACCCGGCACCTACTCCAATGAGGCGTCCCCAGTACTCTCAATCCCCAACCGAATAAGACCCTGCCTCCAAAGGCTCCATACTCAATCCCACAAGTCGGGGCAACTCATCCGCCAAAACTGGCTCATTCTTCCAATGCAATCCCACAGTTTTCCCTGCTGTCAACTGTCCACCCTTCCTCTGTGCCCCAGCACTAAACGTCGGCACGGAGGGCTACTCACTAGTCCGACAACTGTGCCACTGCACTGATCCGACAACTGTGCCACTGTGCTGATTCGACAACTGTGTCACCGCGCTGCTCCGACAACTGTGTCAATGCTCCGACAACTGCACCACTGTGCTGATCCGACCACTGTGTCACCGCGCTGCTCCGACAACTGTGTCACTGCTCCGACAACTGCACCACTGTGCTAATCCGACCACTGTGTCACCGCGCTGCTCCGACAACTGTGTCACCGCGCTGCTCCGCTGATCTGCCACCAACACTCCTACCCTTCGGGTCCGGAGCCCCCAGACTCCAATCTGGGTATCCGGCCCGAAACAACCAGCTCAGGCCCAACTGCCGCACCAAGGTGCACTCGGGTCAGAGCCCAAACGTCGGGGAGACACCGCTCACCACGACAAAACCGCAAATCAGCACACCCCAAACACTCGACCCAATCTAGCGAAAGTCAAAGGCACCCCCCTATTTTGTAACGTTATGTTGTCTGCAGCCAACATAACTGTCCCACAAAATAGGGTATGTCGATCCCTCTTCACTCACTGGAAGAGTCAAAACCAACTCACCGACTTTCGCCAAAAGTCACGTCACTCACGTCCTGCCTTCCTAGGGTCTGCCAAAAGCCTAGGGTTTCCTAAGTCCCAACTGACCTATCCCTAAGCTCTGATACCAACTTAATCTGTCACGCCCCGGGTGTAAACCAGAACCCGGGCCCGTCTACAGATCCGCCGTGCACGCGGTATTTCCCGCGTACACGAAGCGCCAAACCTGCTCAGATATATAAGAGATAATAATAAATGAGCAATAAAAACAGAGCTGAACTAAAACTAATACATCTCAGACTGAAGCTGGAAATAAAATACAATACATCTGTATAAATGATACATCTGTCTCTCCCAGCTCACCAAAATAAATACAACCTGCTGGCAAAAGCCAGTCCCAAAGTAAAAGTACAATCGTCTGAGGAAACACGGGTACACCAACAGTCCAGCTAACACGCTCATCCTGCCTCGAAGTCTATCTACTCAGCCGTCCTCTCTCCTCGACCCGTCGCTGAAAACCCAGCAGCACCCGCAGAAGACACTGCAAAACAAGGGAGAAGAAAAAGAGGAAAGAAGAATGGGGGTGAGACTACCAGTAAACCAGTAGCCTCCCCTAGTGGGTAAAACCTCAAATCCTGACACACCCACTAGGTCTACCAGAGGCAAAAAGGAAAGAAGTGTGGTAAGCAATGCTGACTGCCGAAAACAGGAAACTACCACTACTATGCCTCTAATATGCCAAGCTAAAGAGATAGCTAACTGTATCCATCAGAACATAAATGCCTGCCTGCCTAGACCCAATCGATACACCAGTAAGCACTGGTACTGCCTGCTCTGCCTGCCTGCCTGCCTGCCAAATCGGGTATGCTGGCCAACGCATAACACCGATAGGGAAAAGGGAGTCTCAAGGACTCGAAGCCTGTAAAACGCACACTCCGGAGTGGCACTCGAGGGGAGCGACCCACACGAGTATAATGCCTGGGTAACAAGTACCAAATCAGCAGGACTGGATCATGACTCTGATCAAAGTGGGAAAAACCCATCCACTAAAAGGAGACCTGATCTCAACCCGATGCAAGATAAACAAATAGTGGGAACCCCATCCACTAGAGACCTGATACCCAATCTGATGCAATAACCACTGTCCGGTCAACCGCCCAAGGTCCGCGGTTGCCGCAATACCCTGCCATCAAGCCTGCCTGTCCCAAAATCCAAGATTCACAATCGGGTAGAATAATCGATATCCGGTCAACCGCCTACTGTCCGCGGTTGCCGCAATAACCCCCAAGTCCGACATCAAGTACACCCTGCCTCCGACCCCAAGGTCCCGGCTACACTATCCCAAACCCCCGCTCGAACCCGAGCAACATGACTCGAAAGTCTAAATAAGAAGGAGAAAGAAAGCAATCATGGTTTCTCCTAAGTCAAATCCCAATATGATAGTGTAGCAATAAAAGATGGCCTATCTAGATGTCCATACAAGCATGCAAGTGTTCTCAAGGAAATATAATTAAAGGCATTAATCATTAACAGTATCCACCTACGCATGTCATCTACCCTCAAGTAGTACCATCAACAGGATAATCAAATAGTCCAACATAAATATTCCATTCCACATGCAAGGTTAACCGCTATCAAAGCAACCCTAGTCCCACACCGGCATGCATGAACCCAACCCCAATCATGATTAATCAAGATGTCCAATAAAGGGGATCACTCTAATATTCCTAGTGAGCATGTCAAAATAGAGGTAATAAACAACCGCCCACCTCGAACGCTAAATCCTGATCCCAACAGCGAAGTCCGCGCCCGGTCTCAACGATCACCACGGTACTGCACAAAATACCCCAAAAGAACAAGCACAATTAATGAACCATGCTCACACCAAAATCTGTCCCAATTACAACCAGTCCACAGTTTAGCCTTTTTCACCTGCGAAACGTGCCCAATAAATTCCCAGAAAAATACCACTGCGATCTACGCGACGAACCGGTCGAAACGAGTACCTGCACGTTTTCCCACGATTTTTCTATGCTGAGAACCAAAATCGACAAGAGAACCACCCCGAACAATACTTCCACCCAAAAACTGTGCTACAAAGTTCTGTAAAAAGGGGGTTCTCACCTTCAGGGAAATTCCACAAAATTCCACAAAAATTCAGAGAGATTCCTTGCGATGCGTAGATGCAAATCCCCTTTTGAATCGCCTCAATCCGATGTCCGGTTGCGGAGATATCGCCGAAATACCGAACCGCTGTCCAAAACTCCATCACAGCAAAATGGGGTCACAAGATGATCCGAAAAACCCATGAAAACCTCGGAATGGGGAAAAACTAGTAGAAACAAGAAACTTAGCCCTACCTGTTAAGAATCCAACGGCGCAAAAATCGCGAAAATAGGAGGTCGGGGTGAGTCGGGGGAGCCTGAACACTGAGATTCGACGAATCAGGTTGCCGGAGAATGATCGTCGCGCCGCGCCGGAGAAATCCCAAACCTCGGGATCCGAGCCTCCTAAAATCCTCAAACTTCACAGGGTGCTTCCTCTCTTCTTGATGAAGATTTCATCTTCTCACCTCTAAGGGAGATGGAGCCTCGAAAATGGAGAAAACCCCTCTTGAATGAGCCTCGGATGGAAATAATAGGAAAAACCAGAAAAACATTCCCTAATTCCCATTGTGTCCCACAGAACACGCAACACCGAAATTACCCAATAGAAACGCGACACGTGGCCCCCCAACCGCTTCTGCCCGCGCGCCCAGACGCGCCTCTGACCGCCTGCCCGCACAGTTGACCCTCCAATAGGGAAGCGCCACGTGTCACTGCCACTGTTCGGTGCACCCGGTGCACGAAATCCTGTGGACCGAACCAATGGATGACTGCCACGTGTCCGCTCCCGGTGCACCGTAGACCATGAGCCAACCCAAACATTCCATGAACCGAGTGCTGTGAGCCCGCCTGTAGTAACCTGCCACGTGTCCCCCGCCTCGGTGCACGCCCGCCGCGTGGACCGCCCGCCTGCCCGCGCCCCCGCCGTGCCTGCCCGCGCCCTCAGCGCCTGCCCGCGCCCTCAGCGCCTGCCCGCGGCCGCGCGCCGCCTGCCCGAGCGCCCTCCGCCGTCCGCCGGCGCTGCCCGCCGCCGCCGCCGGTGATCGCCGGAATTACTGTTCCGGCAATGAACAGTACCCGAAGCCCAAAAATGAAGTAAATAGTCCATCTGAAGCGTTTTCGCGCGCTGAATCCGAATTTGACGTCCGTTTCGCCAAATTCTCACTCTAAAAATTGCCGAATGCCCCCGGAAAGGTATTCTTAGTCCAAATTTCGCGCTGAGCCCAATCTGAAAATCCGTTTCGCCCGAGAACACTCCCAGAGATCCGACGGAGTCACCCGATCACCCACGAGATCCATTTAAGTCCGAAGTCCAACACTAGTGTCCAATCGTGCCCCAAACACCTCCCGCACATCGCGTAGGCCTCCAATGGCCACCCCAACGCACCGCAACAGCTCTGCGGAGATCCAGGTCATCACACATTATGAGCTCATAGTGAGGCTAATTAGATTGATTAATGCCCTGCTGCTCTTATGATTTGAGGAATTGTGCTCCAGCTGTACTTGATTGGATTGGTAACAAGATTCTCCAAGTATATTTTGATTTACTCCCAGAGCGACGTGGAGCACGAGGAGCACTTGTGGATGTGCTACCATGCCTGTGTGGATGAAGCTGTATGCCAAGTTATTGAGATACAAGTTTTAGCTTCAGAAACATATTTCTTGGGTCGCATTGTTTTAGCCGTAGGGACGGCTGTAGTAACCCGGCCAAAAAGGGATGCCATTCGTTATTGGCTGAGATCAACATTTATTATTGAAGTGAGGAGCTTCTTGGACTTGGCAGTGCCAGGAGAGCATGGCGAATGGATGATGAGACTGATACCAGCGCCAATTATGTTATTGCCAGCGATGGGGGATGGATTTGCAAGTTATAGTGATGCCTCCCTTAGTGGCTGTGGAGTTGCTGTTAGATTATTATTGAGCATTCTGGATCACCCCGACAGGGCCACTGTGTTGGCGGATACCTGGAGCAGGAAAGCTGTCTAGGGTTGAGTTTGATGATTCCACAGCTGGCGCTGTGTGGACTGTTGAGGCAAACATGGCTTGTGGTTGTGTCACTGAGGGTTCCTTTGGATGATAGACCGCGGCTAAGTAGTTTACTCGGATGGTCAAGATTCGGGAGTGACCGAGTGAGGACCCCTTTTTCTTATGACTCTTTTTCTTATTGGATGATAGTGTGGGTATGCTTCGGGTTGCCTTGGTTGAGTTGACACAGGATGTGGTAGGGTGCATGTTGCACTAGTGGTTATTTCCTTTTCCCCCAGCCTTTTTTTGAGCCCCTTTGGTTTTTCACATCTCAGCTCAGGAGTGTTAGGCTTGTGGATTCCTCGTCCGTGATGGACTCGTTTCCTTTGAGATCTGCGAGTATTTGTTGTACGAGGGACGCCCGTTGTGAATTCTGGCTCGTGAGATGAGAGAATTTCGTAATTGGGCCATGCCGTATTGGTTGTTGTTGTTGCTGAGGAGTAATCACGGGAAGTGATAGGTGACTTGGGAGCTGGAGACAGCGGTGTTGAGTACCTACCCTTGGTTTCTGAGACTCATTATGAGTTGCTTTAGTTTCGAGGACGAAACTTTCTTTTAGTGGGGGAGGATGTGGTGACCCGGATCTCTACAGGGCTTCTACAGTGTGACCATCAGCATCTGGAGGCCTATGTGGCGTGTCGGTCCTGTTTGTACGCCAACTGGACGTAAGTGATGGACTCATGGCTGAAAACGGATCACGTGGGTAATCGGAGGCCCCCGTCGATTGTTTAGAAGTGGTTTTGTGCGAATCGGACATCAGAATTGGACTCAGCGCGAAATTTGGGTTAAGAACACTTATCTGGATGCCTTCGACAAATTTTGGAATTTGAAATTTGGGAAAACGGACAGCGGATTTGGATTCAGTGCGCGAAAACGGTAAAAATGGGCTATTTACTTGTATTTTTCGAAGCCCGGATGACCCGGCACGGATTTCGAGGCAGCAGGTACTGTTCCGGCGCCGGCAAGCGGCGGACGGCGGCTGGCAGCGGCGGAGCACGACGGCGCGGGCTCGGGCAGGCGGCGGAGCGGCCGCGGGCAGGCGCGCGGGCAGGCGCACGGTCCACGGCGCCGCGTGCACCGGAAGGCAGGACACGTGGCGGCCGCTGGGTGGCTGGTGCAGGCAGCGCGGTCCACAGAGTTTGTGGTAGGTGCCTCGGGGTGCGTGCCCGACAATGCGGCGTGCGCGCACGCGGGCGCGCGTTGACGCGCGGTTCCCGCTAGGGCGCGCCACGCGTCGGCGTCCGGGGCAGGCCACGTAGTGCCTGGTGAGCGGCCGGATCTGCTGTCCCCTGTTCGGTGCCACGTGGCCCGTTAGGGTGATTCCGGGCGCTGGATCAACGGCCCGGATTGGGCACTGTTGGCGTATTGTGTGCGCCCGAAAACATTCGGGCGTTCGGAAACCAGGACATGGATGGTATTATCTTATTTGTTTGGATTTGGCTATATATAGCCCCCTTTGGGCCTGCGATTTGAAGGTTTTCCCGAGCTTTTCTCCCTTTGAGCTTTCAAGGAAAAATGTGTTACGGAATTTGAGTTGGCGTATTTCGTGAATGTATTAAGTCTTGAAGATTGAAGATGAAGAAACTTTGGATCGTATACCTCAATCTCAAGAAAGAAGAATCCAAAGGGATCAGGTACGTTTAACTAAAGATTTTTGATGATCCGAATACTTCTTATAGTGTAGAAACACCTGGAAGAATTTTTAATTGCTTAAACATCAAAAACTGGACATGGGACATGTTCAGGATCCGGATCGAGCTCGGCAATCCGGATCCCGAAGGGTGTTTGTTCATACACTGGCTCAATCCGGATCGCAGCTGTAGGATCCCTGAACCCCATGCAGCTTTTTCCCGTGAATCCACTGTTTAGACACCTGTTGATGGTGTATCTGGCCCATAGTGCATCGAAGGGATGCCACAGATGGACCCTGTGAGCTTTGGTTAGCTGTTTTGGCCCTCGGTTGCTTTTGCCGAATTTTAGAAAAGGATTTAGGCCAAACGGAGGATGGATTTGGATTCAGCGCGGAAAAACACTTGAGATTGGCTTTTTGTTTGCCCTATTCTGTGTCCGGATGTCCAAAAGCGGACTCCCGGAAGTTTTGACAGTTTTTGGCGCTTGCGGGAGCCTCCGGCAAATTTTGGAGGCGGAATTTGGCAAAACGGACCTCGTTTTTGGAATCAGCGCGCGAAAACGGTCAAGATGGGCTATTTGCTTGTTAATTTGGAGCTTGCGGGTACTGTTCACGCCGGAACAGTGTCGCCGGCGATCGCCGGCGGCGGCCGGCGGCGGCGGGCAGCGTCGGCGGGCGGCGGCGCCGCCGCGGGCAGCGCGGCTGAGGGCGCGGGCAGGCGGCTAAGGGCGCGGGCAGGAGCGCGGTCCACCGCGGGGGTCGTGCACCGGAGGCGGCCCACGTGGCGCCTTCCGGTTGGCCGGCGCAGCAGACGCGGTCCACGGAGTTTGGGCCGGGTGCACGGTGGACCGGTGGACACGTGGCGAGGTTTGGTTGGTGCGGTCCTGTGCTCCCGGTCCACGCGGCTAGTGGGGCAGGTGACCGGGGCAGGTGCCGTACGCGGGCAGGTGACCGGGAGACACGGCGACGTGCGCGGTGCACGGCGCGGCGTGCGCGGTGCACGGTCGCCGGGGGACACGTGGCGCGCCGCCATTGGTTGGCGCAGGTGCTCCGGGTGCAGCGGGGTCGGGAGTGTTGTGGACTGGGCTGTGCGGTGGGCCGGGCCGCACTGTGCGCGCCCGAAATCCTGGGCCGGCCCGTTACTGTAGCAGCCCGAAATCTGGCGAGCGCCCGAAAGTGGGGACATGTTGGGAATTATTTGATTTGTTCTTTTCAGCCTATATAACCCCCAACCCGAGCTCCTTCTTTCCCTTTTTTCTCCCAACCTGTTCATCTTCAGCCCGAGCACCCTTAAGCAAAAATTTTCATCTCCAAGTCCTTGATCTCCCTGCCAAGTTTCAAGAGTTTTGGAGGCACGAATCCCGAGGTTCCCCATTTTACGGTGCGGCGCGACGTTGCTTTCTAGTGTTCTTCTTCGGCGCAGCGATCGTATTTTTGCTCCCCTGGGCTACCCCGACATCATTTTCCTGTGATTCTTGCACCAGTAGACTCCTAAGAGGTAGGACTTCATCTTTCGTTTTGGTCGCGCTTTCCCGTTTCGAGGTTTTGGCACGGATTTCGAGGCAACAAGTGACCCCTCTTTCTGTATGGAATTCCTTGACAGCAGCGGAGTATTTCGGCCATATCTTTGCGCACGAGCGTCCGACGGAAACGAGCTTATACAACTTTTTCATCTACGGATCGCAAGGAACGCGCTCGTATTTTTATTGGATTTTTGTGAATTTTATTTCGAGGTGAAAATTACTGTTTTCTCAGTGAACAGTAATCAGTCCTTAATACAGATTTTAGTATGAGAGTGCCCCCTTGCCGAATTTTTATCTTGACTGTACAGAACTCGGATTTGGGCGTGCAAGGTACCGTTGCGAAGCTATCGACGCGAGGATCGCCGTGATATTTTTATTGGAATTTTCTGGGCAATTTCTGCAGGTGATAATTTAACAGTTCAGAATTCGAGGTTGTATGTGGTTATTAGTGCTGAATTGGGAGTCTAAGTGTAATTAGTGAGCTTTGTACTGTACCAGGATTATTTCGGGTGTGCTGAAATTGTGGAGCAAGGATTTGGAATTTTGGTATTTTCTGACTGTACGAGTTTGGACAGTTGCGCTTCAGGTGGGTGGTTGTTGTACTCCTCTCTTTGTATGCCCACTAGGAATATCAGAGTACCCTTGCTATGACAATGCTAAATGTGTTGATTGGTAGACTTGCATGCTCTAGGAAATTGATTATTGGTTATCAGATCTCTAATAAATTATTGTTAGATTAATCACTCGATTTAATCGCTTATTGATTCTGGAATTGTATACTTGGAGACAAATAGAAATAGAGGACTGCAAAACTGATGTTTGTTCATGTGAGACGGTCACCCTAGCTTATGTCACTTCAAACTGTTATACTTGGAAATTGGACAAAATATTGGAACACTGCATGATTAAATTGGTCACATAATTATTGTCATCTTTTACTGCTACACTATTTTGGGACTTGACTTAGGAGAAACCATGCTTTTGCTCTTTTCTTCTTCCATTGTTGACACTTGCGGCTTAGTCGCTCAGGTTCGAGCGTATGTTGGACAGTGTAGGCAGGTATTGGGGATTTGGGACAGGTTGGGTTTATGACAGGGTGTTGCGGCGACCACGGATCTTGGGTGGTTGACCGGATTGTTACTATTGCATCAGATTGGGTGTTTTGGGGATCGGGCTATCTTTAGTGGAGGGTTTTTCCCACTTCCTTGAGTCTCGATCCAGTCCTGCTATTATGAGACAGTGGTACAGTGATACTTGATACAGTGATACTTATTTCACCGTGTGGGTCGCTGCCCGGTGACGCTTTCCTCGTGTGGGTCGCTCCCCTCGAGTGCCACTCCGGAGTAGGCTTTCCACGGTGTGAGCGCCGGGCACCATGCTGGTTTCTTGAGTTCGACAGCAGAGCAGGCAGTGCCAGTGTTCACTGGCTGTCAGATTGGGTCATTATGACAGGCTTCTTGATTCTGATGCATCACTTTCTCCATCCTTATTGGTTGGTCATGTAGAGGCATATTAGGGATAGCACTTTATCAGTCGCTTTATTTATCTGCATCTCCTTTCTTTTCCTTTCCCTTTTCGCCTCTGATCACCTGGTGGGCATATCTGAGCTGAGGCTTTACCCACTAGGGGAGGCTACTGTTTATAGTAGTACTTACCCCCATTGTTTTTCTTGTTTCTTTCTTCCTTCTTTGTTTTGCAGAGTCCTCAGTGGGAGTTGCTGGGCCGTCAGCAACTGATCGAGGTAAGCGCATTGCGGACTAGATAGAGAGCCACCGAGGGTCGTAGCTGGAGATTTTTGGGTACCAGGACTTCTCAGACAGTTTTCTTATTTTCTTTTTGGGGACTGGCTTCTGCCAGCTGTTTGTATTATAGTTGTGAGCTGGGAGAGACATCTGTATTTTATTTTACTGTTGTACCTTTTACTTCCAGCATCTGTCTGAGATACAGTAGTTTTATTCAGCTCTGATTATTATGCTCTTTTATTATTTTTTCTTATCTGAGCAGGTTACCGACGCTTCGTGTATGTGGGAAATACCGCATGCACGGCGGATCTGTGACGGGCCCGGGTTCTGGTTTACACCCGGGGCGTGACAGATTAAGTTGGTATCAGAGCTTAGGGATGGTCAGTTGGGACTTAGGAAACCCTAGGCTTTTGGACAGACCCTAGGATGATAGGGCGTGAGTGGCGTGACATTTGCGAAAGTCGGTGATTTTATAGTTAACTCTTCCTGTGAGTGAAGAGAGATCGACATAGTCTATTTCTGTTGAACCATTATGTTGGCTGCAGACAACATAAGGTTACAGAAATAGGGGGATGTCTTTGACTTTCGCCAGATTGGGTCGTGTGGGGAATTGTTCTTCTGATTTCCGTTTCTTCGTTGCAGGATGTCTCCCGACGTCGTTCCCACTTTCTTCCCCCGGGTAAGCCCCACCTCCCCGAGCCTGAGGAGGCCTGGGGCAGGCGGAGGGTATCTGCTGGCTGGGGGAACTGCGGGCTCTTAGTGACCCA
>JAQOTM010001831.1:0-25981 GCA_029168755.2 Tillandsia fasciculata
GGTGGGCCGTTCGAGCGGCGAGGGCCGGGTGGATCCCAGAGGCCCCAGCAGCAGCACAGCAGCAGCAGAGATCGGCAGTCGTTCGCAGCGCGGATCTCAGCGCAGCCTCAGCGACAGCGACAGTCTCAGCAGCAGCAGTCCCGACAGTCACGGGCCCCCAGCAGTTGTATTTTCTGTGGAGGTCCGCACTTTCCCGGCACCTGTGACCAGCGGTGGGGTCGCTGCTATGGATGTGGACAGCCAGGGCACATTCGAGCTGCGTGCCCCTTTTCGACCTCAGCCGCCCCTTCTTCAGCATCTGCCCCATCATCATCGCAGCAGCGGTCGACGGCTCAGCGGCCTTATGCTCCAGCGAGCAGGCCATCTTCTTCCCATCCCACAGATTATCGCCCTCCAGCTCAGAGTGGGCGAGTGTATGCTGCACAGGTAGAGGATCTTCGGCAGCAGACCATGTGGTGGCAGGTATCACTTTACTTTCTGGCATTAGGACTCGTACCTTATTTGATACTGGAGCATCGCATTCTTTCATTAGTAGATCTTTTGCATCATTACATGGGTTAGAGGTAGGACTTTTGCCACGTGCACGAGAGGTTCAGATTCCCGATCACACTTTGCACGTGGAGGAGTGTTGTTGGTCCTGCCCGATGCAGATCGAGTCCTGGATTATGCCAGCAGACCTGTTGGTCTTGAGACAGCTGCAGGACTTTGATGTGGTTCTCGGGATGGACTGGCTGGCTCGGTATTTCGCGACTATTGACTGTGCCGAGAGGACTGTCACTTTTAGAGAGCCAGGCCAGGAGGTGTTGGTATACCGGGGATGTCAGAGCGCTTTCTTTGCCTCTATGGTTTCGACTTCCCGAGCGAGGCGGATGATTCACCGAGGATGTGTAGCCTTTTTGGCTAGTGTTGTTGAGGGGCCTACGGCGGCACCGGGACTCGGGGATATCCCTATCGTCCGCGAGTTCCCGGATGTGTTTCCACCTGAGCTGACTTGTATGCCGCCCGACAGAGAGATTGAGTTTGTGATTGACGTAGTCCCAGGAACTGCGCCAATCTCTAAGGCTCCTTACCGGATGGCACCGGCTGAGCTGCGAGAGCTTAAAGCACAGTTGCAAGACTTGATGGATAAGGGTTTCATTAGACCCAGTGTGTCGCCCTGGGGAGCACCGGTGCTATTCGTGAAGAAGAATGATGGGTCACTTAGACTGTGTGTGGACTATAGGGAGCTGAATAAAGTGACCATCAAGAACAAGTACCCTCTGCCGCGCATCGACGATCTCTTTGATCAGCTGCAAGGGTCTTGTGTCTTTTCCAAGATTGATCTACAGTCTGGTTACCACCAGTTAAAGGTGAAGGCCGAGGATATTCCTAAGACTGCTTTCAGATCACGGTACGGGCATTATGAGTTTACAGTTATGCCATTTGGATTGACTAATGCCCCTGCCGCCTTTATGGACTTGATGAACAGGATATTTCGGCCATTCTTGGACCGATTTGTGGTGGTGTTCATAGATGATATCCTGGTTTACTCCCGAGCGAGGCCGAGCATGAGGAGCACTTGAGGACTGTGCTACAACTTCTGCGGGAGAAGAAGTTGTATGCCAAGCTGGTGAAGTGCGAGTTTTGGCTTCGGGAGGTAGCTTTCTTGGGCCATGTGATTTCCGCCGCCGGTGTAGCTGTAGACCCGGCGAAGATTGAGGCAGTTCGTGATTGGCCCCGACCGACGACTGTATCAGAGGTGCGCAGCTTCATGGGATTAGCTGGTTATTATCGTCGGTTTGTGGAAGGCTTTGCGAAGCTTTCCACACCCCTCACTCGGTTGACGCGTAAAGGGGTTAAGTTTATCTGGAGTGAGGACTGCCAGAAGAGCTTCGAGGAGCTGAAGGACAGACTGATGACTGCTCCTATCCTTTCCCTCCCTGTTATGGGGAAAGGATATGTGATCTACAGTGACGCATCGCACACAGTGGACTTGGTTGCGTGTTGATGCAGGATGGGAGGGTAATTGCTTATGCATCGAGACAGCTCAAGGATTACGAGAAGAATTACCCTACCCACGACTTAGAGCTCGCTGCCGTGGTGTTTGCACTGAAGCTTTGGCGCCATTACCTGTACGGGGAGCATTGTGAGATCTACACCGACCACAAGAGCCTAAAGTATCTGTTCACACAGAAGGAGCTGAACTTGAGGCAGCGCAGGTGGTTAGAGCTATTAAAGGATTATGATGTGGATATCCTTTACCACCCAGGCAAGGCTAACGTGGTCGCTGATGCTTTGAGCCGAGAGCAGTACAGAGTTTGTCTATGTTGATCACAGACCAGGCGCCCCTATTGGAGGAGATGAGACGGCTCGAGATAGAGGTTGTGTCCCCTGGGGTCTCTGCTAGACTGACGTCATTAGTCGTGCAGCCCACTCTGCTGGACAGGATCAGGGAGAAACAGAGTGAGGACCCCCACTTGACCAGGATTCGAGATCAGCTTCCGAGTGATCAGTCAGGGGATTTTACAGTGGATGCTGCGGGAGTACTGAGGTACAGGGACCGAGCATGTGTGCCAGTGGATGCTGAGATCAGAGAGCAGATATTGAGAGAGGCCCATTATACACCTTATACCCTTCATCCTGGGGGGACTAAGATGTATAAGGACCTCAAGGCACATTTTGGTGGAATGGCATGAAGAGGGATGTCGGGAGATTTGTGGCCCAGTGTTTGACTTGTCAGCAAGTGAAAGCTGAGCATCGGGTGCCAGCTGGCAAGTTACAAAGTCTCCCAATCCCTGAGTGGAAATGGGACCACATTACCATGGACTTTGTGGTCGGATTGCCGAGGGCACAGGGCGGAGCAGATGCTATCTGGGTAGTTGTGGATCGACTTACCAAGTCAGCGCACTTTTGCCTATGCAGACTACTTGGCCACTCGATCGACTAGCCCAGTTATACCTTGATGAGATTGTGAGATTGCATGGAGTACCCGCCTCCATTGTGTCAGATAGAGATCCGAGGTTTGCCTCGCGATTTTGGGGGAGTTTGCAGACGCGATGGGGACTCAGCTCAGATTCAGTACAGCTTTTCATCCTCAGACTGATGGGCAGTCAGAGCGGACTATACAGATCTTGGAGGACATGCTGAGGGCTTGCGTCTTGGATTTCGGCGGAGGTTGGATTCGGCACTTATCCTTGGTTGAGTTTGCGTACAACAACAGCTTTCAAGCGAGCATACAGATGGCTCCGTTTGAAGCGTTGTATGGACGCAAGTGCCGATCACCACTTTATTGGAGTGACGTAGGCGAGAGACGGACCTTGGGGCCAGATATACTGCTAGAGGCAGAGGAGAAGGTCCGGGTGATTCGACAGCATCTTCAGACCGCTCAGAGCCGACAGAGGAGCTATGCTGATGTTCGGCGACGAGACTTAGAGTTTCAGGTTGGAGATCATGTATTTTTGAAAGTCTCGCCGTCCAAGGGGATCAGGAGGTTCGGCATTCGCGGGAAACTCAGCCCCCGATACATTGGACCATTCGAGGTGTTGGAGCGTATCGGGCCTGTTGCTTATCGACTTGCACTTCCCCCGAGACTGGCTGGTGTCCACGATGTTTTCCATGTTTCCACACTGAGGAGGTACGTCTTCGACCCGTCGCACGTCATCGACTTTGCACCCCTCGAGATCAGCGAGGATTTGAGATATGAGGAGCGCCCAGTACGGATTCTTGATCGGGAGGTGAAAGAATTGCGCAATCGGACCATCCCCTATGTGAAGATCCTTTGGAGCAATCATGATGAGCGCGAGGCGACGTGGGAGCCGAGTCAGAGATGATGGACGCCTACCCCTACTTGTTCGAGGCTCTGGATTGAGGTATGATTTTAGTTTCGAGGACGAAACTTTTTTAGTGGGGGAGGATGTAGTGTCCCAGTTTTTCCCCTGTGTTTTTCCCTGTTCGGGGTGTGGAACACCTGTATTGGTGTGTGGGCCCCACATGTCAAAGTGATGTGTTGTTTGGACTTAGAGTGGATTTGAAGCAAGCCTGACCTTCGGCTGACTTTGCCGAATTTTAGGAGTGGAATCAGGCTAAACGGAGGCCGTATTTGGATTCAGCGCGGAAAAACGCTTGAAAACGGCTATTTACTTATTTAATTTGGAGTCCGGATGCCCAAAAAGGACCCCCGGAAGTTTTCTGCGCAAAATGGTGCATGGGGGGGCCTGTGGACCGCCGGGACACGTGGCGCCTTGTTATTGGGCCGGCGCACGGCTCTCGGTCCACGGAACGGGCCGCCGGTGCACGGTGCACCGGCGGGCCACGTGGCAGGCGCCGTTGGTCCGGCCAGGCGCGCGGCGCACGGGAGGTGCGCGGGCAGCGCGGGCAGGCCGGGCAGGCGCGCGGTGGGGCGCGGTGCACGGTGCACCGGGCGCGCCACGTGGCGGCCCCGGGTTGGACGCGCAGGTGCGCGCGGTGCACCCGCAGGCGCGCGCCTGCGGCCGTACGCACGCGCGGGCGCAGGCGCGCAGGGGCGCGGCAGCGGCGGCCGGCGGCGTGACGGGCGGGAAACGCCCGCCACGTGGCGCCACGCCATTGGGGGCGCCACCCACCCCGCCGCCCCGCAGGGGGCACGTGGCGCGCCTGTTCGCCGGGCGCGCTGTCCCCTGTTTGGGGGACACGTGGCGGACGCCCGAGCGGGTCGGACCAAAATTCGGTCCGACCCGGATCCCGTGTGGGATGGGCCGTGGGCTGGGCCGCACTGTAGCCGCCCGAATCCGTGGGCTGGGCCGCACTGTAGCAGCCCGAAAATGACCCCTGCGCCCGAAAGTGGGGACACAGGGTCATTTTCCAATTGTTTGGCTGGGCCTATATAAAGGCCCCCTCCCCTCCTTCTTGGGCTTTTTCCGAGAGAAGGAGAGAGAACCAAGGGAGGTGAGAAGAGAAGTTTTTCCTCTCACATTTTTCTACCTCGTGGTGCGTTTCCAGATTTTTGGGAAGATCGACAGCGGCGTTCCGGATTTTACAGTGTGCCTCGGTTTTCCCCCATTTCGGCCCGTTATCGTCGCATTTCAGTCCGAGGAGTCCCCTGCGCAGTACAGAGTCCGATTCCGACGATTTCTTCGCCAGTGTGTTCCTAAGAGGTAGGGCTTCGTTTTCCGTGTTGATGGTTTCTCCCAGATTCCGATTCTTTGGCACGATTCCCGAGGTGATTTGACACCCCTTTTGCTGTTTGGATTTTTGGACAGCGGCGACTTCGACGAATTATTTCTCCGCGTAGGAATATCGGATCGGGGTGATTCAAGAGTCGATTTTGGGTGATTTTTCGCGAGGAATGCAACCGTGATTTTTCTGGGATTTTAGGAGCTCGGGACAGAGGTGAAAATTCCTCGTTTTGCGTGCTGATTTTTAAAACAGCAAATGTGTGTTTGGAAACTGTTATATTTACACCGTGTACACTTATGTGATGTTGTAGGACATTGTGGCAGCTGACGGGTGTTTAGAGGACAGCGGGTATTTTCTGGGTGCATTGTACACGCTTTTCGAGGTGGGTGGTTGCGTTCCCTCTTTGTTGACTTGCACACTAGGAATAATAGAGTTCCCAATTATACATGTGATAGATAACTTGTAGTATATGAACCTATTGCATTTGGCCCCTAAATTAATTGAGTAGCTTCTATGTGATAAATCTGGACAAGGAAATTGGACAATTGCTATATCGTGAACCGCATGCAAATTAGTAACCCAACAATATTTTAAAATATTCTAAAGTATTCTTCACATGAAACTTAGTCATTTCTAAAAGTTTTTAAAAGAGAACACTTGCATGCTTATTGGACAACTAGTTAGGCCACTATTTTATTGCAGCACTATATTATGGGATTTGACTTAGGAGAAAACATGTGTTATTGTTATTCTTCTCTATCGATGCATGATGCTCGAGTCTGATCGGGATTTTGGAGATAGTGTTGCTGGGACAGTTTGGACTGTCTTAGGGATTGTGGGGCATAGTGGCAACCGCGGATGTTAGGCGGTTGACCAGATGTTTTTCCTTATCAGATTGGGGTCTATGGGTTCAGCGGTAACCGCGGATTTTGGCGGTTGACCGGGTGTTATTATCACACCAGATTGGGGATCAGGGTTGCATTAGTGGATGGAGTACCCACTTTGATCATGGTCATGATCCAGTCCTGCTATTGTGAGACATCGGTTACAGAGATGATTGGTTCAGAGATACTTTACTCGTGTGGGTCGCTCCCCTCGAGTGCCACTCCGGAGTAGGCTTTTAGACCGTGATGGGTGCCGGTCAGTTGGTGAGTTGTGAGAGATGACAGAGCAGGCAGTGCCAGTATTTCCTGGCCCACTGATTGGGTTTTCTTTGGGCAGTCAGCTTTATAGTTGCATCTATACAGTCATCTTTTGGCACTGCATTTAGAGGCATAGTAGTGGTAGTTTCTTTTCAGCAGTCTTTATTGCATACCACTGTTCTTTCCTTTTTGCCTCTTTATTCCTAGTGGGTGCGTCAGCATCAGAGGTTTTACCCACTAGGGGAGGCTACTGGTTTATCTAGTAGTTCTCACCCCCATTGTTGTTTCTTGTTCTTTTTCCCCCTTTGTTTTGCAGAGTCGACTGTGGGAGCTGCTGGGCCTTCAGCGGCAGATCGAGGTAAGAGGATCGCCGATTAGCTAGATCGTCTACCCCGAGCGAGAGTTTAGCTAGACTTTTACTGTACTCCCCTTTTGTATCTCAGACATAGTAGTTTACTTTTGGGTCTGGCTGTGGCCAGCTGGTTGTATTATTTATGGTGAGCTGGGAGTATATTGTACTTTTATTTCAGTTTACAGTTTATTTCAGTCTGAGATTACTGTTAGTTCTATTAGTTCAGCTCTGTTTATGCTCTTCTATTGTATATTATCTATCTGAGCAGGTTACCAGCGCTTCGTGTACATGGAAAATTCTGTGTACACGGCGGATCTGTTGCGGGCCCGGGTTCTGGTTACCCCGGGGCGTGACATTTAATTTTGTATAAATTTTCGTTTCGTTATTTGAGTATTTTGATAGATTGGTATATCTATTTCTTTTTATATGAAACGATGTTTTTATTTAAAGTTGAATACACAACAGTGCTTACATACTTTTTCTGGATTTTATGGAATTTTTCTGAACTTTTCTGCAGAAAAAGTTGGAGCCGATCCGGATTGGACAAGCGATCCGGATCCCGAACGCAGGTATTTCCTGCGGTAGCCGATCCGATTGTTCACGATCCGATCCGGATCACGATTACGGCTTTATGAAGAACAAAGGGTTTTTGATTTCTTTTACTGCAATCTTTTGTTCTTAAGACTCCAGAGTTTCTCTCTCTAGATTTCATCCATTTTGGAGGCATCCAAACTCTCAAGTTCTTCGATTCTAAGTAAGTTTTTCTTATCAACAATCTCGGTTGTTTCCCTATTTTTCCGCTTTGCTCAAACGTGAGTTGAATCATGGAAGAATTTCGTGTGAATGGTTTCTTCCAGAGAACTTAGGTGTTCCTCGCTTACAAACTGAATGAGTTTGGTCAGCAAACTCCTTCTCCTCCGCTGTGGTCAAGCCTGAACGCTCCCTGAGCCCCATGCTCGACGACGGTGCCAAGGGACCAGTGTAATAACTGATGGTTGCAACAGGGGAACAGGGCCTCTACAGTAGTAGGGGAGTTGCCCCAACCTGGGCAAGCAACTGCTCGAACCTCTGCTCCTTTCGGCGGTGACTCTCCGCCAACTGGGCCACCATGCCCTCAGCTCACTAATCTCAGACGGCCCAGACGCTCCGGCTCCTCCGGGGGTATAGGAGTTCCCCGGTAGGGATCTGCCGCCTAGGAGCATCTGTCAACACAAGCAACCACGGGTCAGTAACCAAAACCACTTCGACCCAATCCAGCGAAAGTCATGGTCATCCTCCTATTTCTGTGCCATGTTGTCTCAGCCACATAATGGTTTCTCCAGAACATAGGATATGCCAGTTCCTTCTTCACTCACCAGGAAGAGTTTAATACTAATTTCCGACTTTCTCGCAAATATCACGTCACTCACGCCCTGCCATCCTAGGTCTGTCCATGCCTAGGGTTTCCTAAGTCCCAACTGACCTATCCCTAAGCTCTGATCCAACTTAATCTGTCACGCCCCGGGTGTAAACCAGAACCCGGGCTCAAACACAGATCCGCCGAGCACACGGTATTTCCCGTGTACACGAAGCGCTGGTAACCTGCTCAGATATAAGAAATAATATAATAAAGGAGCATACAACAGAGCTAACTAAAACTAAAACATCTCAGACAAAAGCTGGAAAGTAAAAGTACAATAAAGCTCTCAAATAAGTACAAGTGTCTCTCCCAGCTCACGAAGTAAATACAACCAGCTGGCAGAAGCCAGACCCAAAATAACAAAAAAATACAACTGTCTGAGAGTACAGGGGATACATCCAAAACTACAAAGCTCGAAACCCGGGAAGTATCTATCTAATCAGCTATCCTCTTACCTCGATCCTGGGTAGAGGGTCCCGCAAATCCCGCAGAAGACTCTGCAAAACAAAGAGGGAAAGAAAAGAGAAAACAGTGGGGGGTGAGAACTACTATAAAAACAGTAGCCTCCCCTAGTGGGTAGACCTCAAACTCGAGCATGCCCACTAGGACTATCAGAGGCGGAAAAAAACACAAGGTGGTAAGCTATAAGTAAAACTACTGATGAAGAGCTACCCCTATCATGCCTCAAAGATGCCTAGCTAAAGGAATAGCTAATGATATGGACCAGGATGTCACAGACTACAAGACCAACCCAATCGAACACCAGTAACACTGGTACTGCCTGCTCTGCTGTCCTCTCAAGAACAAGTAACTGATCGGCACCCGGCACGATCCCAAAAGTATCCAACCGACCGGCACACGGCACGGCCCTAAAAGTATCCAACCGACCGGCACACGGCACGGCCCTAAGCCTACTCCGGAGTGGCACTCGAGGGGAGCGACCCACACGAGTAAAGTATGTAACCATAAGTATCTGATGTAGCAGGACTGGATCAAGACTCTAAACATGTGGGTAAGACCATCCACTAAAGAAGCCCGATCCCTCACCTCCAATCTGATGCAATAATAATAATAATACTAATAAGCCGGTCAACCGCCCCCAGTCCGCGGTTGCCGCAACACCCAATCATCAATCCCCAACTGTTCCAACTCTGAACATCTGACTACACAATCCCCTAAAACTAGACATCAGGAGAATGAATAAAAAGCATGGTTTCTCCTAAGTCAATTCCAGCATGTATGTGTAGCAGAAAAAGGTGGCCTAACTAGATGACCATTCAAGCATGCAAAGTCCTTTACTTGATAAAATCATTTCAATTATTCTAACATATGCAACATTAAGTATTTGGAACCTCTAATGTATACGTGGCATGACATATGATTCATGATACAATTTGGATGCATAATCTACTATCAAGTCTCCCCTCTTTACAACATGAATTCTAACCACATGCTCAAACCTTCACTTAACATACAACATGATATGGCTATAGCATTATTTTCATATAATTAAACTACATATCTAAAACATGGAAATACCGCTCACTAACTTGTAGCTTGCTAACAATGCAAATATTATCAAAGGAATCTTAATCTCATACAAGCATGCTTGATACATCCACAATTAGTAACACATGATCAAGGCATTCCAATAGGCCTAGTGACATTCACAAGTAGGAGGTTCACAACATCACCCACCTCGAGCGCTAATCCAAGTCCCCAAATGCGAATCTCTCGCTCTGTCCAAAACTGGTCACGAATCTGTACAACATACCCCAAAGACAACACATAAGCTATTCATTCTCATTTCCCAAAATCTGTCCCCTAAAACCACAGTCCAGAGTTCTCAATTTTTCACCTGCGAAAGATGCCCAGAAAAATCCCAGAAAAATACTATCGCGATCCTCGCGACGAGCCCGTCGAAACGAGTACCTGCACGCCCAAATCGGAGTTTCCTACGCTGAGATAAAAATCCGGCAAGGGGAACAACCCAATCCAAACTGTACAAAATTTCTGTAACGAAGAACTACAGAAAAAGGAGATTCTCACCTTCGCGAAAAATCCACAAAAATCTGAGAAAAATCCAGGAGATTCCTTGCGAAATGTAGATGAATTTTGCCTCTTGAATCGCCTCGATCCGATGCCTGAGCGCAAAGTTACAGCCGGAACACTGCGGTGCTGTCCAACAATCCGCGAAGAAAAATGGGTCAAATGGGAGCCCGAAAAACTCAAAGATCAGCACGGAAATCGATGAAGCTCAAAACACGAAAGTTGAAGTCCTACCAGTCGAGAGTCCGATGGCGCAAGAATCGTCGAAAAAGGAGGTCGGGGTGAGTCGGGGGAGCCCAAACACTGAAAAGGGACGAAGCGGGTCGAAGGTGAACAAGCGTCGCGCCGCGCCGCAAAATAGCTAACCTCGGGTTGCGTGCCTCCACAAATCCTCAAAGTCCTCCAATGGATAGTATACTGTGAGGGGAAGAACTTCTCTGAAGAGTCCACAGTGAAAAGAAGTCTAAAAAGCCCGCAAAAGAACTAAGGAGTCCTATTTATAGGCACAGCCCAAAGTCAAGTGGGCCGGGTTTTCGGGCGCAACTTTCGGGCGCCCGAAAACCCGAAGAGGGGTCGGACAGCCCCCGTCCGACGCGCCCGGAAATTCCTGGGGCTGACACGTGTCCCCATAACAGGGGACAGCGGTGCAATGCACCCTGCCGCGCGCCACGTGTCCTCCCGCGGTCAGCGGGGTAGGTACGGACCGCCAACCGCGGGCCGACGCGTGGCGCACTCGAGTGCGGCCGCCTCTCGCGTTGCGACGCGTGGCGCACTCGAGTGCGGCCGACAGCCGCGTCAGCGCCCCCCTGCGCGCGCCCTGTCCCGAGGCGGGCCTCCACGGACCCCGTACACCGCGCATGCTGAGCCCGCCTCTCACCAGCCGCCACGTGTCCCTGCGCCGGGTCCATGCACCCGCGCAGGGAACTCCGTGGACCGCGCTCCAGGCACGGGCCAACCACGGGTCGAAACGTGGTTCCCGCCTGAACCCGTGCACCGGCGTTCAAACCGCTGCACCGCCGGTCGAGTTCCCGTGGACCGCGCACCAAAGGCCCGCCAGTCCCCGCCTGCCACGTGTCCTGC
Organism: Tillandsia fasciculata; assembly: GCA_029168755.2. NCBI lineage: Eukaryota > Viridiplantae > Streptophyta > Magnoliopsida > Poales > Bromeliaceae > Tillandsia > Tillandsia fasciculata. The sequence goes on from JAQOTM010001831.1 coordinate 11,156, forward strand.
GCCGGGCTCATGCACCCAGCCGCGCCGCTCCGTGGACCGAACGTCGCGAACCGGCCAATTATAGGCCGCCACGTGGCAGTTGGCGGTCCACCGACACTCCCCCATGCACCCAAAAGCCCCGATAACTTCCGGAAGCCCGTTTTTGGTCATCCGGACTCCAAATTCAACAAGCAAATAGCCGTTTTCAAGCGTTTTTCCGCGCTGAATCCAAATCCAACCTCCATTTGGCCAAATTCAATTTCTAACTTTCGGCAAATACAGCCGAAGGCCCAAATAGTTACAAAATCTCACAGGGTCCATCTGTGGCACCCTTTGGTGCACCATAGACCAGACACCAACACTAGGTGTTATACAAGGTGGATCCATCGGGAAACTGCATGGGAAAAACCAGAACACTACATCCTCCCCTACAAGGAAAAGTTTCGTCCTCGAAACAAAAGTCATACCTCAGGCTGGGGCCTCGAATAAGTAGGGGTAGGCATCCATCATCGCTGACTCCAGCTCCCAAGTAGCCTCACGCTCATCATGACTGCTCCAGAGGATCTTCACATAAGGGATGGTTCGGCTGCGCAACTCTCTGACCTCCCGGTCCAAAATCCTCAACGGTCGCTCGACGTAGCTCAAGTCCTCGGCGATCTCCAATGGGGCGAAATCGATAATGTGCGACGGGTCAAACACATACCTCCTCAGAGTCGATACATGAAACACATCGTGGACACCTGCTAATCTGGGAGGAAGTGCAAGCCTGTAGGCAACTGGCCCTATGCGCTCCAACACCTCGAAAGGTCCAATATAACGAGGGCTCAGTTTCCCACGAATACCAAATCTCCGAATCCCCTTCGAAGGCGAGACTTTCAAAAAGACATGGTCGCCCACCTGGAACTCTAAGTCTCGCCGTCGAGTATCAGCATAACTCCTCTGTCGACTCTGGGCAGTCTCGAGATGTCGTCGTACCACTTTGACCTTTTCCTCTGCCTCAAGTAGTAGATCAGGACCCAAAGTCTTCTTCTCACCCACGTCACTCCAATACAGTGGTGACCGACACTTGCGTCCATACAACGCTTCAAACGGAGCCATCTGAATGCTCGCTTGGTAGCTGTTGTTGTACGCAAACTCAACTAATCCCAAGTGTCGGTACCACCCTCCTCCAAAGTCCAGAACGCAGGCTCTCAACATATCCTCGAGGGTCTGAATCGTGCGCTCCGACTGCCCATCGGTCTGTGGGTGGAATGCTGTGCTAAACCGGAGCCGTGTCCCCAAGGCTGTCTGTAAACTCCTCCAGAAGTGCGAAACAAACCTCGGGTCTCTATCTGATACGATGGAAACGGGTATCCCGTGCAATCTAACCACCTCAGCCAAGTACACCTGCGCCAGTCGCTCCATCGGCCATGTCATCTGTACCGGTAAAAAGTGAGCGGATTTGGTAAGCCTGTCCACGACTACCCAAATAGCATCCGCTCCCGTCTGTGCTCTCGGCAACCCAGTGACAAAATCCATCGTAACATGTTCCCATTTCCATTCAGGGATTGGGAGACTCTGCAACTTGCCAGCAGGTAAACGATGCTCAGCCTTTACTTGCTGACAAGTTAAACAGTGTGATACAAATCTCCCAATGTCTCTTTTCATCCCATTCCACCAAAACTGTGCCTTGAGGTCCTTATACATCTTAGTCCCACCAGGATGGATGGTATAAGGTGTATAGTGGGCCTCCCTCAAGATCTGCTCTCGGATCTCTGCATCCATAGGCACGCAAGCTCGGTCCCTGTACCGGAGTACTCCCGAAGCATCAACTGAAAAATCCCCTGTCACATCAGTCGGTATCTGCTCTCGAATCCTCATCAGGTGGGGGTCCTCACTCTGCTTTTCCCGAATCCTGTCCAGCAGAGTCGGCTGCACGACTAGAGACATAAGTCTAGCAGCGACCCCAGGGGTCACAACCTCGAGCTCCAGCCGCCTCATCTGCTCCAGTAGTGGCGCCTGCTCAGTAATCATCAAGGATAGGCTCTGTACTGCTCTCCTGCTCAGGGCATCAGCAACCACGTTGGCCTTGCCCGGATGGTATAATATGTCCACATCGAAGTCCTTCAACAACTCCAACCATCTGCGCTGCCTCAGGTTGAGTTCCTTCTGTGTAAACAGGTATTTCAGGCTCTTGTGGTCTGTGTATATCTCGCAGTGCTCCCCATACAGGTAATGGCGCCACAACTTCAATGCGAAAATCACTGCAGCTAGCTCCAAGTCATGGGTAGGGTAATTCTTTTCATAATCCTTCAGTTGCCGAGAGGCATAAGCGATTACCCTACCCTCCTGCATCAGCACGCAACCAAGTCCACTGTGCGATGCATCACTATAAATCACGTATCCTTTCCCCATAACAGGGAGGGAAAGGATAGGAGCCGTCATCAATCTGTTCTTTAATTCCTCAAAGCTCCTCTGGCAATCCTCACTCCAAACAAACTTAATCCCTTTTCGCGTCAGACGAGTGAGGGGTGTGGAAAGTTTCGCAAAACCTTCCACAAACCGACGGTAATACCCAGCCAAGCCCATAAAACTGCGGACCTCAGATACCGTCGTCGGTCGGGGCCAATCCCGGACTGCCTCAATCTTCGCCGGGTCTACTGCCACTCCAGTGGCTGAAATCACGTGGCCCAAAAAGACAACCTCCCGAAGCCAAAATTCGCACTTAGACAACTTGGCATACAACTTCCTCTCTCTCAGAAGTTGCAGCACAATCCTCAAGTGCTCCTCATGCTCTGCATCGCTCCGGGAGTAAACCAGGATATCATCAATGAAAACGACGACGAACCGATCCAAGTATGGTCGAAAAATCCTGTTCATTAAATCCATAAAAGCAGCAGGGGCATTTGTCAATCCAAAAGGCATGACGGTGAACTCATAATGCCCGTACCGCGTCCTGAACGCCGTCTTTGGGATGTCCTCGGCCTTCACCTTCAATTGGTGGTAACCAGACTGTAAATCAATCTTGGAGAAGACACAAGACCCTTGCAACTGATCAAATAAGTCATCAATGCGCGGCAAAGGGTACTTGTTCTTGATGGTCACTTTATTCAGCTCCCGGTAGTCAACACAAAGTCGAAGTGAACCATCCTTCTTCTTCACAAATAGCACCGGCGCTCCCCAAGGCGATACACTCGGTCTTACAAATCCTTTATCCATTAAGTCCTGTAGTTGCGCCTTTAACTCTCGCAGTTCAGCCGGTGCCATACGGTAAGGAGCCTTAGAGGTTGGCGCAGTTCCAGGGACTACGTCAATCAAAAACTCAATCTCCCTATCCGGCGGCATGCTAATCAGCTCAGGAGGGAACACATCCGGGAATTCGTGGACAATAGGAATATCCGCGAGTCCCGGTGCCGCCGTAGGCTCCTTAACCACAGAAGCCAAAAAGGCCACGCATCCACTGCGCATCATCTGCCTCGCACGGGAAGTCGAAACTACCGAGGCGAAGGAAGCACTCTGGCACCCCCTATAAACAAACATCTCCTGGCCTGGCTCGCTAAAAGTCACAGTCCTCGCGGCACAATCAATCGTCGCGAAATAGCGAGCCAGCCAATCTATCCCAAGTACAATGTCAAAGTCTCGCAGCTGACTAAGGACCAACAGGTCCGCTGGCAAAATCCAAGACTCTATCTGTACAGGGCTAGACCAACAACACTCCTCTACATGCAATATATGAGCAGGAATCTGTACCTCTAATGCATGTGGCAACCGATCTAACTCTAGTCCATGTGATGATGTAAAAGATCTACTGATAAAAGAATGTGATGCACCGGTATCAAATAAAGTGCGAGCTCTAGTACCAAAAAGTAAAGTGATACCTGCCACCACGTGATCGGCTGCCGCGGAGTCCCCTACCTGGGCGGCGTAGACTCGCCCGCTCTGAGCTGGTGGTCGATGATCTGAAGGGTGGGAGGAAGGAGCCCTACTCGCTGGAGTATAAGGCCGCTGCTGTGGCACGGAAGGGGCTGAGGCTGAGGAAGGAGCCGTCGACGCCGCATAAGGGCAAGTAGCTCGCATGTGACCAGACTGTCCACAAGTATAACAGCGTCCCCATCGCTGATCGCAAGTACTGGGATAGTGCTGCCCACCACAGAAAATACATCTATCTGACGACTGGGGCTGTCGAGACTGCTGCTGGGGTCTCCGAGACTGCTGCTGCTGCCGCTGTGACTGCCGCTGTGACCCCTGCTGTCGCGACTGCGACTTCTGCTGCTGCGAGTGCTGCTGCTGTCGCTGTGGCTGCTGCTGCTGCTGTGGGGGCCTCTGGGATCCCCCAGGCCCTCGCCGCTCCGAACGCCCACGGCCCGAAAACTGAGGCGGTGGCGGCCGGGGCGGCCTCCAGGAACTGGCCTGTCCCCCATCATCAGTCGCTGGTCGCTTCCTCTCAGAACTCTGCGCGACCATACCTCCACGCCTAGAGACAACGTGGTCTCCCCTCTCGACCCACTGGGCATGATCCACTGCCTCTGATAAAGTCTGGAGCCTCTGGGCATGCACCAAGGTATAGACCTCAGGGCGCAGTCCTGTCTCAAAAAGCTCCACCTGGTGCGGCCCATCCCTGGCAACATAAGGCACGCAGTCGAGCAACTGCGTAAACTCCTGATAATAGTCCCACACTGCCCGATCCCCCTGCTGGAGATTCTTCAAGTCATCTTCTATCTTTTTCTTCACGCTCGTGGAGAAGTAAGTGTCGAGGATCATCCGCCTGAACTCCGACCACGGCAGCTGTCGGGTAATCTGGAACTCCAACGGCTCGACCCGACGCCACCAAACATCTGCATCACCCTCCAGACAATGCACAGCCAAATGAACTCTGTATTTCGGGTCAATGAAGAAGTCTTTGAATAACTTCTCCATTGACGCCAACCACGTTCCAATCTCCCAAGGGTGGGTGCTCCGTCCAGAGAACTTAGGTGGTCCTCGCTTACAAAACTGAATGAGTTTGTCAGCAAACTCCTTCTCCTCCGCTGTGGTCAAAGGCCTGAACGCTCCCTGAGCCCCACTGCTCGACGACGGTGCCAAAGGGACCAGTGGAATAACTGATGGTGCAACAGGGGGAACAGGGGCCTCTACAGTAGTAGGGGGAGGTGCCCCAACCTGGGCAAGCAACTGCTCGAACCTCTGCTCCTGTCGGCGGTGACTCTCCGCCAACTGGGCCACCATGGCCCTCAGCTCACTAATCTCAGACGGCCCAGACTGCTCCGGCTCCTCCGGGGGTATAGGAGTACCCCGGGTAGGGATCTGCCGCCTAGGAGGCATCCTGTCACACAAGAAACCACGGGTCAGTAACCAAAACCACTCTCGACCCAATCCAGCGAAAGTCATGGTCATCCTCCTATTTCTGTGACCTTATGTTGTCTGCAGCCAACATAATGGTTCTCCAGAAATAGGATATGCCAGTCCTTCTTCACTCACAGGAAGAGTTTAATACAATAATTTCCGACTTTCGCAAAATATCACGTCACTCACGCCCTGCCATCCTAGGGTCTGTCCAATGCCTAGGGTTTCCTAAGTCCCAACTGACCTATCCCTAAGCTCTGATACCAACTTAATCTGTCACGCCCCGGGTGTAAACCAGAACCCGGGCTCAAACACAGATCCGCCGAGCACACGGTATTTCCCGTGTACACGAAGCGCTGGTAACCTGCTCAGATATAAGAAATAATATAATAAAGGAGCATACAACAGAGCTAACTAAAACTAAAACATCTCAGACAAAAGCTGGAAAGTAAAAGTACAATAAAGCTCTCAAATAAGTACAAGTGTCTCTCCCAGCTCACGAAGTAAATACAACCAGCTGGCAGAAGCCAGACCCAAAATAACAAAAAAATACAACTGTCTGAGAGTACAGGGGATACATCCAAAACTACAAAGCTCGAAACCCGGGAAGTATCTATCTAATCAGCTATCCTCTTACCTCGATCCTGGGTAGAGGGTCCCGCAAATCCCGCAGAAGACTCTGCAAAACAAAGAGGGGAAAGAAAAGAGAAAACAGTGGGGGGTGAGAACTACTATAAAAACAGTAGCCTCCCCTAGTGGGTAGACCTCAAACTCGAGCATGCCCACTAGGACTATCAGAGGCGGAAAAATAACACAAGGTGGTAAGCTATAAGTAAAACTACTGATGAAGAGCTACCCCTATCATGCCTCAAAGATGCCTAGCTAAAGGAATAGCTAATGATATGGACCAGGATGTCACAGACTACAAGACCAACCCAATCGAACACCAGTAACACTGGTACTGCCTGCTCTGCTGTCCTCTCAAGAACAAGTAACTGATCGGCACCCGGCACGATCCCAAAAGTATCCAACCGACCGGCACACGGCACGGCCCTAAAAGTATCCAACCGACCGGCACACGGCACGGCCCTAAGCCTACTCCGGAGTGGCACTCGAGGGGAGCGACCCACACGAGTAAAGTATGTAACCATAAGTATCTGATGTAGCAGGACTGGATCAAGACTCTAAACATGTGGGTAAGACCATCCACTAAAGAAGCCCGATCCCTCACCTCCAATCTGATGCAATAATAATAATAATACTAATAAGCCGGTCAACCGCCCCCAGTCCGCGGTTGCCGCAACACCCAATCATCAATCCCCAACTGTTCCAACTCTGAACATCTGACTACACAATCCCCTAAAACTAGACATCAGGAGAATGAATAAAAAGCATGGTTTCTCCTAAGTCAATTCCAGCATGTATGTGTAGCAGAAAAAGGTGGCCTAACTAGATGACCATTCAAGCATGCAAAGTCCTTTACTTGATAAAATCATTTCAATTATTCTAACATATGCAACATTAAGTATTTGGAACCTCTAATGTATACGTGGCATGACATATGATTCATGATACAATTTGGATGCATAATCTACTATCAAGTCTCCCCTCTTTACAACATGAATTCTAACCACATGCTCAAACCTTCACTTAACATACAACATGATATGGCTATAGCATTATTTTCATATAATTAAACTACATATCTAAAACATGGAAATACCGCTCACTAACTTGTAGCTTGCTAACAATGCAAATATTATCAAAGGAATCTTAATCTCATACAAGCATGCTTGATACATCCACAATTAGTAACACATGATCAAGGCATTCCAATAGGCCTAGTGACATTCACAAGTAGGAGGTTCACAACATCACCCACCTCGAGCGCTAATCCAAGTCCCCAAATGCGAATCTCTCGCTCTGTCCAAAACTGGTCACGAATCTGTACAACATACCCCAAAGACAACACATAAGCTATTCATTCTCAATTTCCCAAAATCTGTCCCCTAAAACCACAGTCCAGAGTTCTCAAATTTTCACCTGCGAAAGATGCCCAGAAAAATCCCAGAAAAATACTATCGCGATCCTCGCGACGAGCCCGTCGAAACGAGTACCTGCACGCCCAAATCGGAGTTTCCTACGCTGAGATAAAAATCCGGCAAGGGGAACAACCCAATCCAAACTGTACAAAATTTCTGTAACGAAGAACTACAGAAAAAGGAGATTCTCACCTTCGCGAAAAATCCACAAAAATCTGAGAAAAATCCAGGAGATTCCTTGCGAAATGTAGATGAATTTTGCCTCTTGAATCGCCTCGATCCGATGCCTGAGCGCAAAGTTACAGCCGGAACACTGCGGTGCTGTCCAACAATCCGCGAAGAAAAATGGGTCAAATGGGAGCCCGAAAAACTCAAAGATCAGCACGGAAATCGATGAAGCTCAAAACACGAAAGTTGAAGTCCTACCAGTCGAGAGTCCGATGGCGCAAGAATCGTCGAAAAAGGAGGTCGGGGTGAGTCGGGGGAGCCCAAACACTGAAAAGGGACGAAGCGGGTCGAAGGTGAACAAGCGTCGCGCCGCGCCGCAAAATAGCTAACCTCGGGTTGCGTGCCTCCACAAATCCTCAAAGTCCTCCAATGGATAGTATACTGTGAGGGGAAGAACTTCTCTGAAGAGTCCACAGTGAAAAGAAGTCTAAAAAGCCCGCAAAAGAACTAAGGAGTCCTATTTATAGGCACAGCCCAAAGTCAAGTGGGCCGGGTTTTCGGGCGCAACTTTCGGGCGCCCGAAAACCCGAAGAGGGGTCGGACAGCCCCCGTCCGACGCGCCCGGAAATTCCTGGGGCTGACACGTGTCCCCATAACAGGGGACAGCGGTGCAATGCACCCTGCCGCGCGCCACGTGTCCTCCCGCGGTCAGCGGGGTAGGTACGGACCGCCAACCGCGGGCCGACGCGTGGCGCACTCGAGTGCGGCCGCCTCTCGCGTTGCGACGCGTGGCGCACTCGAGTGCGGCCGACAGCCGCGTCAGCGCCCCCCTGCGCGCGCCCTGTCCCGAGGCGGGCCTCCACGGACCCCGTACACCGCGCATGCTGAGCCCGCCTCTCACCAGCCGCCACGTGTCCCTGCGCCGGGTCCATGCACCCGCGCAGGGAACTCCGTGGACCGCGCTCCAGGCACGGGCCAACCACGGGTCGAAACGTGGTTCCCGCCTGAACCCGTGCACCGGCGTTCAAACCGCTGCACCGCCGGTCGAGTTCCCGTGGACCGCGCACCAAAGGCCCGCCAGTCCCCGCCTGCCACGTGTCCTGCGCCGGGCTCATGCACCCAGCCGCGCCGCTCCGTGGACCGAACGTCGCGAACCGGCCAATTATAGGCCGCCACGTGGCAGTTGGCGGTCCACCGACACTCCCCCATGCATCCAAAAGCCCCGATAACTTCCGGAAGCCCGTTTTTGGTCATCCGGACTCCAAATTCAACAAGCAAATAGCCGTTTTCAAGCGTTTTTCCGCGCTGAATCCAAATCCAACCTCCATTTGGCCAAATTCAATTTCTAACTTTCGGCAAATACAGCCGAAGGCCCAAATAGTTACAAAATCTCACAGGGTCCATCTGTGGCACCCTTTGGTGCACCATAGACCAGACACCAACACTAGGTGTTATACAAGGTGGATCCATCGGGAAACTGCATGGGAAAAACCAGAACACTACAAACCATCTCGGTGAAACGGAAACGACTAGCTCGACGCTTTGGACAAGCACGAGATATTGATGTTAGCAAGCCAATAGTTCCTGATTCTCCGCCTCGCCTAGAAGAAGTGTTCGTTAACTCTGATTGCCTTAGAGCTTTTGAACATCGTGAATGCATCGGTGAACGACATGTCAATATTGGTGCTCTCCGCGATCATTCACCAGAGTTTGGGACTTTAATTGAACGAGCTAATCTTCTTCAAGTTTGCCGATTTCCGAAATTACTCGGATATTGTTTGCATCGAGTAAGGACCTTTTATACAAATGCAAGACATCTTCAAGAAGATGAACGTGGCTCAATGCAGTTCTATACAAATATCCAAGGGATGAGACTTAAAATCACTCCGCAGTTAATCGACGAAGTCCTTGGAATGGAATCGAGTAGATCAGGGCAGAACTATCTAACTGGGAAGAATTTCTGAAATTAAATCAAGAAAAGGTTGATGAGGAAGACAGGCAATATTTGAAGCGCAAAAAGCTAATGAAATCTGTCTCAACAACCAAATAATATACAAGACGGAAAAATATCAAAAGAAGCGGAATTCAGCTTAATGAGCCTCTTACCAGAGCACGCTCACTTTCTGGAATTCAATAAAGTGAATCTCCATGGATTGAGGGCCTGGATGCACCATCTGCATCTACACAAAATCCATCAACCTCCAAGAGAACGACTGCAGACCCTATGTATTGGCATCGATTCGCCAGGAACAAGAAAACTCTCTTCTGAACAAGAAAGACTGTCGAAAAACTTCAGCAGATTTCCTCTCAACATAAGAAGATCAGGAAGAAATATTCCAATTTTCGAAGATGCTTAAGGGGATTTTAAGCAAGCTGAGCTATACCAGTTCAGACACTTCAGACTAAACAGATTTTCGTGCTTCTTTTACTTTTTACTCAGATTTTTAGTCTTTTTGTGCAGTTTTTCTCTCTTCCAGGTTTTCAGTTTTTAGATTTTTTAGTTCAGTTTTTAGTTTCTTTTAGTCTTAGTTCTCAGGTTTTTCATATTTTTGAACTTTAACTCTCCTTACTTTTGTAATTTTGGGCTGAGTTTTGTGACAAAAAGGGGGAGAGAGTTTAGAGAACTTTGAACAGTGATTGAACAGTAAACTGTGCTCTGTGAGTGACAATGCTTGAGAGAACGTGAACTATGAAGGTAAGTATAACTTCAACTTTTGGGTTTTTATCTTGTGATTTGATGCATGCCTCTACTAACTATTTGACTAACTATTTGGACATGAAATATGACTAACAAGTTGATGTTGACTAACACTCTGTGACATTTGGTTTTTGAATGCATAAAAGATATGTTGGTTTTTGATTATGATCTTCTTACATATCTGAACTCTTAAATGTCACTGTGAGTATAAACGCCATATTCTTTTCTCTGTGATTGGTTTTGATTGTTGAAAATTCTTGAGGTATCTAACGATCTCTTTTTGTCAAGAATGATTTATTTTGCAGAGAATACAGATGTAATGACACGGTATTTTGTAATATTTAACCCTCCTTCTATTTTAGTGTTCTTTTAGTATCCCGGGAATATTACTTTTGGTTTGTTGGTCGGTGTGTGTGGCACTTGTATTTTTCTGCGGAAGAGCGCGAAAAATGAAGACCGACGATGCGATCGGATCGGAAATCCGATGTCGGGAACCCCCGGAACAGGATTTTTAGTGATGCGGGGATTAGTCGTGCATCAAGATCCGTGCAAAATATCTTGCACCCATTTGTGGATAATGGGGGTTATCTCGTATGGATAATTAATTAATTAATTAATTAATTAATTATCCGGTGACGGGAAAAATAGATTTTTCTCTACGTACGATTTGGAAAATAACAGAAATTGGAGAAATTAAATATTAAGATAATTAGATAATATAAGTATTTTTTCCCTCGTTAAGAAAAGAGAATTCTAAACCCTAGCCGTAAGGAAAGAGAATTCTAAACCCTAGCCGTAAGAGCGGAGAGAAAAGAAAGAAAAGAAGAAGGGCGAAACCCTAATCGGAAGAAAAGAAGGAAGAAGCGGAGGAACCCGATCGCCCGTTTTACGTGCCGGAGATCGGAGAACGAGACGCCATCGTCTACGGGGAGCGGATCCGGATCTCCGACGACGCGAGGACCAAGATCGGTTCTTTATTTTCCGATTAAGTGAGGTTAGTGTTGTAGATCTTTTCGTAGAATTTAATCGGGGGTTTTTCATGTTCTTGTAAGATCGTACATCGCGGATTTTCGTCGGGTTTTGATCCGTGTCTTTCTTGTTCTTGATTGGGGGTGATAGGTTTTTTTTTTTTATATATATCGAAATTAACTGATGGTTTTTAATCGGTTTCTTTTTGACGGACCTCCGATCGACGTTTTGGTTGTTCGTCGGTCGTCGGTTTAGCCGTTAGAATTACCGGGAATTTTTCGAAAATTTTTGGGGCGACTTCGTCGGGACATAGTGGGTTAACGGGAGGCCGCCGCCGCCGTTGTTAGACGGGAGGCCGCCGCCGTCGTTACCATGTTCGCGGGGTCGTCGCCGGGATCGCACGGGAGCGAAAACGGAGAAGAAATCGCGAAACGGGAGCGAAAACGGCGGAAAAATAACGGAATTAGGGTTTACTGTGCAAACCCACGGCCGGCAGTCCACGGCCGAAGCGTGCACCCGGCGCATGGCTCGGCCGCCTGCGGGCGCGGACCCGGTGCACCGCTGCGTGCACCGGCCCGGCCCGCACGAGCACGGTCCACCGCACAGTGTGCACCCGGTGCGCGCCGCGACGCTCTGCAACCGTGAACCCGGTGCGCGCAAGAGCTGTGCACGGCCCGGCCCATCCCGCTTGGTGCACGTCTCCTGGGTGAGCCGGGTCTGCGCCGCCGCCTTCACTGTGCGGTGAGCCCGGTTCACGGTTGCCCCCGTGCACCATCCGACAGCCCGGAGTTCTTTTGCTCCGTTTTTCCACCGTTTTGAGCGTCGTTTTCGCCGTTGGGATCGTTATTTCCGTGGCTTTCTTGTCATGGCCACCTGGGACCTTCTTGGTCACTAATTTATTATGATGGGTGTCATTTTTGCCGACGCTCCGCGCCTCGACGAAATTGTCGGGGGCGCGCCGTCGGATCTCATTTCTCATCGTTTTTGCCGTCGGGGCCCTCCTGGTTTAGCCTTTGATGCCCCGAGTGGGCTATCGGTTGAGGAATGGGTTTTGTTGGTTTCCGTTAGCGGTTTTGGGGTTCCGACGGAGTCCGCGACGAAGTGGTCGCGGTCCGGTTGTTGATAGTCTTCGATGTTTTCGGTTTTACTCGATGGTTTTGACTTGTTGGTTTTCGATTGACGTCGCGGTCCTCTAAGTATGATGATTTTGGGTTTTTGGGTTTAATGTGTCAGTGGTCGGAACCACTGATTTTACCTGATTAGGGTAAGGTGTTAACTCGTACTTTTGGATATTCTAGTAGGCCGCGAGGAGTTCCGTTTTGCTTAGGACGGTCGTGGGCGCGGTCGGTTATCTGCAACCAGGTGGGCTCTTTGCATCAAGTGCTGTAAGTGCATTGAGTGCAACATATCACTAAATGATCTAATGTTAATCGGTTAATAAAGTAGATGAGTTGTGCTAATGTTTTAACCCTTCGCTTTATGTAATGATTAATTTACGCCGATCTCGGCATCCCTATTTTGATAGCTGCACGTACACCGGCGGAATAGGCCCCCGCATTGGTGTATTTTTCCGGAGAAGTGGTCAGAAGGACCCGTGTGCCCCACGTGTGTTGATTGGGGACCACTTCACGATGGCTAAACGTGTCGCCCACGCATCGTGAAGGGGTTAGAGCTTCAAATGTTCCGTGGGGAGGTCGTCGACCTACCCTGATGAAACGGTGTGAAATTAAAATAAATAACATGAGTAAGTTAATTTCAGGGCGTCGGATAGCGAAGGTTCCGGTGCGGCGTAACTCTTTCTAAACTCTTGTTTATTATTGTTAAGCATCTACTTTATTTGTCACTGACTTTATCCACTCCGTGACAGGTCCATCTAAGTAAGTACGGTGGGACGGTGGTGAGGCATCGCGGACTTTAGGTTTGGCCGTATGAAGCCTTTTGATCAAACTTTTATTCGGTTATCTCTCTTTTTTCCCTTTTTGGCTATTTTGTGTGGATATGTGGATCATGCTGGATATGTGGACATGTATTTTTAAATGTTTAGTTATGGTTATGTTTCATGTTAACTGTGCGGCGGTTTTACGATGAAAAAGAATTTCGAAAACGCTTTTCAAAAATAGGGTGTCGTGTGGGCACCACTTTGAAAACCCTGGGGATTTATCCTTTCAAAACAATGTAGTCGCCTGCATGTGAATGTTAGATGTTTTAAAGACTTGGGTGTCGAGTGGACACTGTTTGCGAATTCCTAGGTTCTTTCAATGTTGATACTTGTTGTACTTACTCTTTGTGACTGTGTGATCAATGCCGTGTAATGTGATTCATGTAAAAGTAGTTGAGACGCCGTGCATATACAAAGGAGACTCTGTCCGTGTACAGGGTGAATTTGTATATGTGGCGGGTCTGGCACGCACGGGCAGGCGAGGTTGTTGATTATCTGATTTCAAAAAAAAAAAAAAAAAATACACGTTTTTCGCTTATCCTAGACCTCCGGGGCGTGACAGATTTTATGGTATCAGAGAGAAAAACGGCTTTGACCACAACAGTCGGTGTCCAGTAACCGCAGTGCATGATCCTACCACCAAAATTGAGATATGAGATAACCAGGTCGTAGGTGTCTTCGAACGTGAGAGTGCGGGGATAAAAAGGGTCGTAATCTTAGTGTTCTTGTAGGTCGAGTGTCAGGTCAGGAACCCTAGGGTTAATGTGGTTTCTTTGTGTACAGCAGACAACGGCCAGGACTCGGCCACCGAGCGCTAACTACTTTTCAATGAACAGGATGGATCCCACAGCCGCAGCCAACCGCTTACTCCGCAACCAGCTACGCGACATAGCCGGGCAACTGCTAACTCTCACTGAGCGCCTATGCCTGCTGACTCGAGAGTTCGAGAGTGTCGACCACGCCCAGCGAGACGCCAGGGACGACGCCTACCGGGGAATGCCACCGGCAGGGTTCCCCACTTTTAATGAAGCAGTTATGTTGGCTCTGCGGGCAGAGCAAGAACTGGCCGAAACACGTGCTCGGCAGAGATACTACTATCCCAGTCCAATGGAGGGCCCCTTTCAGCAGGGCCCGGCACGCAAGCGCCCGAAGACAGAAGAGAACTCTGGAAAGACAATGAGAGGAAGACCGGAACCGTTGAGGAGGCCGTGCCCCATATGCATTGGAGCGCATCAGGTGACGGACTGTCCATGGAGACAAGGCCACTGCTACCGATGCGGCAGGCCAGGCCACACGCGCTACGAGTGCCCACGGAAACCAGGCACCACCAGACCTCCGGCACCGCGGCCGGAGGGAACAGAGAGGACAGCTACACCCATCCCGCGAGGAGACCCCGACCAAGAGGGCCCAGGAGGAGGATGTCCGGAGAGGGCACGAAAGGATGAACCGATACCAGCAAGGAGCGCGACACCGCCTCAGGGACTGTGCGTAATCTGCAAGGGTGCTCACCCGGTGGCTGAATGTACTTGGAGGTACCACTACTGCAATCAGTGCGGCTTGCCGGACCACTTGTTGGGTTATACTAATATGGATCTAAATAGGGGAAAAAACACCTAGAGGGGGGTGAATAGGTGTAAACAATAAACACTCAAAAAACATGGCGCAAATAAACCCAATGCGGAAAAATTTAAAGAACACGCAAGATTTTTACG